>PVKA01001041.1:0-161553 GCA_004027165.1 Ctenomys sociabilis
CAATATGTGGTACTGGGGATCAAACTCAAATCCTTGTTCTTACCAGGCAGGCACTTAGACCTCTGAGTTATCTCCCCAGCTCCAAAGGAAAGGGGCATGAATTTAATGAGTATATATTGTCAACATATTGGGCTGGGAGATGAAGAAAAAACATTAGCAGTCCAATAGCATAGGATGGTTTTGACCCATCCACCTCTGGGTTATGGGCTTAGCACATTTCCTCTGTGTCACTCTGAGTTACCTAAATCAGCTAATTTCTCTGAGTCTCAGCTTCCTCACCTGTTTAACAGGGATGTAATAAAATCAACTCTTTACCTATTCTAAAGAGTATAAATTTTTAGATAGGGATTTATAAAACCCTAGATTTATAAGGTGATGCACTTATCAGAATTTGACAGATAATAGTTGATCCTGAAATGCTCATTGCTATAGTAATAACAAATACAGTTACAGGTGATCGACATCCTTTTGCCACATACCTTCAAAATCTTCATCATGATCACCACCACCACTGCCATTAACATCCTGAACACTAAGCTGCTTTCCTGTTGGTATTTTCTAGAACATACAAAAAGTTCTAAATAATAATGGAAAAATGGAAATTTTCATTTATTGTTCACTCTTTGTCAGTGCTTTACAAAAATTGTTTATCAACTTTCTTTCTGATTCCTACCTGCTGTCTATCTACTGTATTCCTAACAACTGTGTGACATAGGGTCAGCCATATTTTCATAGCTAGACAAAAGAAGCTTAGAGAAGAGATGTAGTTTGCTCAATCCTAATTATTAACTTGTAGTACTCAGATTATTAGCTATCAAATTTAAGTCTGCACTGTCTCTGACTGCTGTACTCAAGGGCCTGGCCATATAAACAAGCTCTTCCTTGCACCTGTGTTTGGGGATTTTAGCTTCTGCCCTGTACCAAGCTAACTCTACATCTATTTCCCAGATTTTCCCATTTTGTCAAATACCTGTCTCCAGACTTTCTACTTTTATACTGGAAATCACTGACAGAGACTGAGGATAAAAGCCAGAGAGATTAAACAAGTTTTCTTGTAATTATCAACAATCAACAAGAATTTGGGATGTCTGTCTGTCTGTGTGTCTGTCTCTCCCCCACTCCACAATGGCAAACCCTAAACTGCCTTTTGTCAATAGCTGAAAGACAAGAAACAGCATATTGGATGCCTCAAAATGTACCACAGTGAGTCTACACAAGACCTACACAACACAGGGATTCCAATGGCATGGGCTTCTGTGACATTCTCAGCATTGTTTCCGTGCCTAAGGAAAGCAAAGTCAGGGAAAAGGCTGGGTGTTTTGAAAGGGCGAGATAATTTGTGTGACCAACAATAACATTTACAGTTATTTAAGCTTAGATAAGGGTAATTAAATCTCACACTTCACAGGCTAAGCTGATTGCCTGCAGGGGTCAAGAAGGACAGCCCCCCCATACCATCCACAGAGTGATTATCTATGTGCATTGTGGCTCCATAGAGAGCATTTTCCTCTTGAAAGCTGCGGTACCAAGCAAAGTAGCCCCCATATCAACATCTTAGGGAAGGGTGTCCCCACTTCGATTGCAATACTTTACTGCATAGCAACTCCAGTTTGGTGTCTGAAGTCCAAAAGTTCAAGATTCAAATTATGCTTGCTCAAAATACAGGGTAATTTTCGTTAGTCATTTGCCTTCTATTTCAATTAGTTTCTTTCTTTGTGAAATAAGGTAGCACTGTGTCACTTGGCGTTTAATGATATGAAGAACAACTAGCATTTATGAAGAACTGATGGTTGCCCTGATTCAGTGTTTTCCCCCACTTAATCCTCACAGCATCATGATGTCCATCTTCACCTCTTTCATCATCCTGATCTTATTTGCTTTTGGCAGACAATGAGATGCAGGCTGACAGGAGGGGCACGAACTGCTCAGGATACTGTTCTGTAGGTCAGAATTTAGTAGAAATTGGACAGCATGCAGCAGTATATTGGGGTGACTGAGAAGAGTTGATGGTAGACCTGCTTATAAAGACGTGTTGGGAAAGCAGAGAGCAGATGACCTCAGGGTGAGGGATGAAGAGGGGAACAGTTCCCGGGATCTGGAGGGGGTTGTCTCAAAGGAGGTGCCATTCTGGATGGACACATGAGGCACTGGGGGTGGTGGAATGATGACCTTGCCCTCAGTCTTCTTCAGTGAGTTGGTTGAGGTCCACTTTGCTTCATAAAGATCTTCTTCTAGGGCACAAATCAGGGTATAGAAGGGTAGAAAGGATCTGAAAGAACAAACAAAAGTAGCCAGTCCTCTGGCCCGGAGTGGTAGAGCCAGGAGGGGAGCTAGGGCAGTCTAAGATCCCACACCATGTCTACCCTCTGTGCTACTCTGCTTTTTCCAAAGGACACACAGAAAGTGCTCGGTAAATTCTCACTCATAAAGGGTGTTGCTGCCTTTCCTATCCAGAGAGGAGAGGGGAATACACAGAAAGTGCAGGCTGGAGCCTTTACTTCTTGCTTCAGGTGGAGCACAGAGGTTTCTTATTCTGTGTGTGTGTGGGGAAAGACATATGTATCTCCTTCTGTGAATCTGGGCACTTTCTGTCACAGCCTTGGATAAATAAAACACTCTGGCTCCAGTGTCAAATTGGAGGGGCACAGATTTGAGGGGTGGAAGCAGAGGAACAGGAAGCCAGGCCGGAGGGATGAGGGCCTAGCCAGAGAAGAGCAGGAGAAGGTGGACCAGGTACTGTTCTCATGCAGAACCAGGCCATGGTGATCCAATAAGGAAGGACAGGGAGTTCTAGGTGGATGGATATGCTAGTGTGGAGTTCTTGCCCCTCTGGAGCCATAAAAGAAGGAGAAAGCAAAGCTGGTGGATCACCTTAGGGAAAAACTGTGCCATTAGGTAGGGACTATAAGGCTGGTGCATACTCAGGGAGAGGGGAGCTATCACAGAGCAGCTAAGTGTTTCGGGAGAATGACAGAGGTGACTGATCAGTTTGTAGGGATGGGTTCCCCAGCCCCAGAGGGTAAAGGCAATTCAGTTCAATTTATGCCCACTGGAAATGGACACTTAAGTGGGAACTATATGCAGATCAGTATAAATTCAATCTTGCCCCTCACACCAGACCCGAGAAACAGATTTTCCTCATTCATTTTTTGCTTCTTCTTTAATTGTAGGGCATAGCTGGTGATTCCTAGTAGAAGAGAAATTCATTTTTTCCAGTATTATTTCTTCATCTGCTGTCTATGAAGAATTAGTTGTGTCTTCTCACTGCCCATGATTATTCAAATCAAATGAATGATTGAGAAAGCCCTCTGTGAATCAAAATGTGACACCCATCCTGCAAATGAGTGATGAAACTTTCAGAGTTATCTATGTATCCCATACTGTGATGGAGAGAACAAAACAAAACAAAAACAAAAAAACAAAACAATGACATGGTCTTACATGAACCTAATTTCTAATCTTAGTTCTTATGTTGGCTAGCTGTATTCCTTTGGGTAAGTTACTTCACCTCTCTGAAACTACTGAGTTATCTGTCAAGTGAGGACCAACCTTTAGTCTTAGTCACCTTTTTTCTCATTGCTGGGACAAAATACCCAATGCCCCAAATTAAGGAAGGAAAGGCTTATTTAGCTGACTGTTTGTGGAGATTTGTTTCTACTCTGCTGGCTCCAAGGCAGAGAGGCATGGCAGAGGCGACCTTTTAAGGTGGTAGAAGACAGCAAAAGAAAGAAGAGCAGAAAGGGGGAGGATGAAACTCTTTCCTTCCCTTATATTATAAGAAGGTGTAGCATGCAAGCCATCTGCATGCCTCTCTCTTGCACAACATGAAGATGTTTCCAAAGTAAGACCCTGGCCCTGTGCTGAGTTAATTAGTTCAACTTCAAAACTTCCCAAGTTGACACAATGTGTCAACCATTAACCCTCCTAGCAAAGGCTCTCACATATATGTAGATTAAGGTAGCATATCTGATACTCAGAAATTAAAAAGTGTAGCTATTAGGGATAATTTTTAGTTATCTCCAATTAATTATTTTAATGATAATTAGTTTCACCCAAGTAATAATTTTTATTTTAGTTTTCTATCAACCCAGAAGAAGGTTCATTAAGGAAAATGTCCTGAAACATTTGTAGCTTATATCAACATCTTGGCACTGTGATTTAGGATTGACTTTGTCGTATTTCCTTCAGAAATATGGAATGAATTACTTTGAGGGAGGTGAAAGCTATCAAAACATCTGGGGAGAAGTGGAGGAGGAGAAAGATGTTGTAAGACAAGAAGCTAAAGGGAGAAGGCCAAGGGAATGTAAATGAATTTAGTTTGTCTAGGACACAAGAGGACTATCTGGGATATCTGGGCAGGAAAAGGCATTGAGACAATTTAATGTAGACGAGGGAGGGCCAAACACACACACACACAGGCTAGATGGTGACAGACTTGACTTGAGATGGCTGGAAAAGAGTGAGGGAGTGGTGGGGACAGGGGCCACCTACAGAGGTGACCTCCACATTATCCTCCAAAGCATCCACATTCCAGTGTTACAAAACCCTGTGCAGACAGACACATCACACTAGACCCTCTGCCGTGAATTTGAGATTCCTTAGAGAGACCACGCCTATCTTATAGAAAAATGAGAATGTCCCTGCAAGGAAAAAAAAGGACTTTCCCAGAAGGTCTGTGGCTCAGTGGATATTTGAAAGAATCAAGACTGATGAGTGAGATTGAATTTAACACGCACGGACTCCCAGCAATCATCAGGGACTCTATTATATATTTTAGCTATGTAGTTTTCAGGTAGTTGTCATGGTAATCCTGTGAACAGAAGATATTAATAACCCCACTGGATAGATGATGAAGAAAGAGGTTCGGGGAGGTAGCTGCCCTGTGGTTGCCACCAGTCTCATAAAGCCAGGTTGGAGAAGGAACTGATAGTTGATTGAGTCCATATGGCCACCATACCCAAGTTCTGTTCTCTGTTCTACTCCTAAATGATGTTACCCTGTTTTACACAGCTACCGTGTTGTATTTCTCTGTGCCATTGACTCACAAGTTCCTCGAACAGCTGCCTCTTGATGCAGTCCACAGATCAGAGGGCACAGTGTTCTCTCAAGTCATCTCCTGGGGACTCCCTGCCCCTGTGCCTTCACATGAGGTATGGCATGTGGGCTATCCTATGCCACTGTGTATGCAAGAGAACCAGAAGAAGCCCAGGTATTCAGGTGCTGTTGGAAGCTGGAATAGCATCAGAAGGTGTGTAGGTCATCCCATACTCCTAGGTCATGCTTAGTTCTGCATGTTCCTTGGTCACAATTTCATTGATTACAGTAAACTTTAAGATAGCATGGTGCCTGCAGAGCTACCTGCTGACTGGCTGCAGCTAGTTTAGAATTTGGGAAAACACTTTTGCCACCAGTCGCATGGTTTAGGGCCTACTCCATGGATCATGTCTATGACTCCTCTCTCTCCAGCTCACCTGTCCAGCCACATTGCTGCTCTTCACTTGCTACCACTAACATACACATACACATGCACACAAGCACACACACACACACACACACACATCACTTAATGCTTTATTAGAAAGATTTCTTTTTCTGTTCTTTATGCACCGTGCTGTATCCAGTCATTCCTTTTCTTTATCTTATTCCTACTTCCCAGAGCATTTAACACACTGCAGATTTCTCAACACTTTCCTGTACAGTACTTCCTCCTTTGCCTTCCCAAAGAACTCTACATGAATCTTGTGAAGTATGAGTCCTGTGATCCTGACAAGGGGCCTTTTGTCACGTAAGAGAGTATTTTCTTTATCTTCTTCTCCAGGTGTGTGCAGTGGCTAGTTGTGGAACAGAATTTTTTTTCAGTCCTGATGTGAAGAAAGTAGGAGAATGTTATTTTTGTGATGGAGCTCTGAAGTCATGCTTCTTTGGAACTTTCCAGAACACTAGCTCATCCTTGTGGAAGATTCTATTTGAGGATAGAACCAGCATGATTGAGCTGGAGAAAGAATGGGGAGACAGGATGAAAAACCGTTTTGGAAGTCAAATCTATTAATTAATTGGACTTCCGAGTTCTATAGCTAAGTAAATATGTTCATTAGCTTAAAATATTTTAACCTATTTTGTTTTGTTTTATAATCATAACCCCGAGTCTTGATGTAATAACCCCAGTCAATTCTGTGAGGTTGTGGACATTATTATGCTGATTTTAGGAAACTGAGATTTAGAGGTTATAATCCTTGGCCCAAGGCTGTATCTCCCCCCGTCCCCTTGACAGCCACCATCATCTAGTTTGGAATAGGCAGCTCAAGTGTTGCTTCTTGTGGCAAGTTTTCCCACATACTTTAAACTGAATTGCATCTCTTTCCTTCTTTACTCTCACTGTACTTTGGGTATGCACTCTTCACTGGTCAGGATTGGCCATATGTAAGAAGCACAGAGTCTCCAAAATCTCAATGAAGACGCTTCATTAGAGTAATACCTTGAACTTCCCATGGGAAGGCCCACTGGGTGATTTGCGCATTTTAATCTCTCCAGGGGGAATGTGACTTCATCCTCAGGAGAAAGGAGCAGTGGGAATTACATGATGGTTCTTAAAGACTTGGGCCTGGATGTGGCCCATGTCACTTTCACTCATGTTTCCTTAACTGACATGTGTCCAATCTGCCCATTGGCATTTACAGAGCTTAAGAAATGTGATATCACCATGTGTTTGGAAGTAGGTGAACCAGAACCTTCATGTTGACTAGAGCTCTACCATGGAAGGACTTGCTTTCATTCATTTCCAGAGTTCTGGTACCAACCTATCATGGAGTGTCATATACCCATATCAGCAACAAACACCTTTAGGGCATGAATTATCATTGTGTTTGTACCCACAGTGTCTGGCACAGACTTTACTAAATATTTACTAAAAGAATTTATAAGGAATTAGTAATATGTGATATCTGCTCAAAATGATGGGTATCATTTCTTTCCCTTGGGTTCTGCATCGTTTCACTTATGAATGGCAATCCAAGGATGACAAATGCAACCAGCTCTAATTCCATCTATAAAGGAGGATGGGCAGCCCATGCCAGTCTACATCCATAGGAAAGTCTTAGGTCCTGTAAAGAACCAAAGCAAATAGCAGGAGATCCCAAGATTCAAGTGATCCTAGGGTGGACATGCAATTTGTAGCCTGAAGATTAGAAGCAGTGCAAAATAAGGAGGAAAGGAGCAAACAAACCATGAATATATGTAAAAGCAAAGTATTTGGAAAGGTGGGTTTATTATTTTTTATCTTGCTACATGATATGGCATGGGATCAGAAACATTAGTAAGTAAAAGACACATAGCCTTTAATCTTTCTCAAAATATTCATTCTCATTTTGGAGCTATTTATGCCATCTTTCTTGCTACTTTATGAATTAGTTCTGGAAGTCTTCAAAGTTTAAAACCAAAACATATTCTGTATATTTTGGTTGTATCACTTACATCTTTTTTTTTTTTTTTTTTTTTTCACAAAAGCATACTCTTTCAGTGTAGCCATTATGGGAACCCTGGAGCTCATGAGTTGTGCCGGCCCGTGGCTGTTGCCAGATGAGGAAGACCCAAGAACTAGGACAGTCTTACTCATCATCAAATCACAACAGAACTTCCCAGCACAGGACATTACAGATGCCAGGACTTTCACAGTGTTGGTTGATTTGTATTTCATGTGCATGTGTGATTCTACAGGAAGCAGAGTGGTGACTTACAGCCAACTTTGGAGACACAATAGAAGGCAGAACAGAGAGGACTCAGGGCAGTGTTGGAGAGGTGCAGAAAAGCTGCTAGATTTCTATTACCCTCCAAGATGTCTGATTCTGCAGTGTGGGGATGCTCAGAAGACCAGAGCTAACTTCTTCAGAGAACTTTTTAAAAAGCAAAGCGGGAACAACAAATGACCACTGGATTAGGTATCTATGTGCACACTTAGATACCTAAGTGCACTTCCTTCTCTTTCTGTGCAGAGCATTCACCGGACCACTTTTATGGACTTTGAGCTACCATGGTGATCATCTGGTACTTCCTGGTCCCACATACAGCAGTGCAGTCTGGAATATCTGTTCCTATGCAAAATGGTCCTAGACCACTGTACTGTGAGTTCACTGGACTGGTGGTTCCATTACCATCTTTTGCTTTGTTCAGTCCTCTCTGGAAGTCAAAGGTCATGATTTCTTTGTCATTTTTCATATATTACCTTCCTTGCCTATGACCAACTTTCTGGAGCATCATAAATAATATGACAAAAACCTAAACATTCATTAAACAAAACATAAAATGATCATGCCTCTTCTTGAGACAAAGAAATATGCAGTTCAGAAGCTGTCCCCTTCCAAGCCAGTGGGGTGCACCTGATATGTGAGCATCAGTCTGTTTTTTTCTTCACTGAGTGTCCTCAGGCAAATTCAAACCCTTTTTTCAGATTCAATTCCCAAGTCTTCAGTTGGTGACGGTGATAGTGCCTGCCTCAGAGATTCTCTGTAGGGAATGAATATGAAGAATGAAGAGTCAATGCTGGATATTATTTCATTTCTGAGTAACTTAGAGTCTCATATAGTGGATGAGACTATGTAAACAAAGGGTGTGGAAAGGTCACGATTTGGGGGTTCCTCTTTGGAAGAGATGAGGAGTTGGAGATGATGAGCTCAGAAGGGTTGAAGGAAGAAAGAGAAGACAAACTGATACAGAAAGAACAGGCAATGGTACATATACTGAACATGAAAGAACTGAGGGTGGAAAAGGCAGCTGCTTTTTTTTGACTGACCCAGATGTAGAGGGCAAGCCAGGGTAAAAAATACAAGCTGAGTATAATTGAGGGCATGGTTGAATCTATAGTCTGAGGGCAACACTGAGCCATTGCCTGCTTTTAAATAGCCTACAAAGTAATGCTTTTTCAATTATCAAGTGGTTAAAAAACCCCAAAGAAATCTGTGACATATTAAAATTATATTAAATACGAATTTCAACTTCCACAAATAAAGATTTTGTGTGTGTGTGGAACACAGCCAGTCCTATCTGCTGATGGATGATTTGTGTCATCTTTTGGACAATGAGGTCAGAGTTGAATAATTGAGACAGACCAGTGGCGCACAAGATTTCAAGTATTTGTTATCTTGTCCTTTATAAGAGCAAAAAGACTGCTGATCCTTGGTCTAGACCTTAAATAGTGGACTAGACCCAAGTGAGGGATTAGACTTAAACTGTTAGCAGCAGGGACAGACAGAGCTGGAGACTCGGGGGCCAGGAATGAAGCTATTGCCCCTCTGATCCTCGCTGCTCCCTCTGTGCCCTACTAGGAATCGTTTCCTATATCAGGACCCTGTGCCTATGTGCTTTCACCGAAACTTCTGTCTTTGAAGAGACAAACACATTCTTCTCCTTTTTCATGTGGTATTTTTTTTTTCTTTTAAATATTCAAATGGGCTCTCTACCTTCCATACTAAGTGCAGAGAGCTCGGGGCCTCACCGTGCTAATCAGACCCGGTGCCATTCTGTAAGTCATTTTGTGCAATTTCATGTTCTTTCTCCCTGAAAGAAGGAGAATTACTTTGATAGATTAAAGCCGTTTCCTTATTGGAATGGGCGTTTTGTCTCTTTTCTCTCGGCTCTCGTCCACTGTCTCTCAATGCCTCCAAGGTAGGGAGGCTCTAATTTCCCTGAGTCGCTTTTGGTGAAGCAATTTCTCATCTTTGCAGACCCTCTAGGGTCTCATTTGGAGAATGAGGGGCCTCTGGATCAGGTGGGAAAAGGAAGGGGCTGGAAGGTGACCCACTCCTTGCTGCTGTGAATTTATATTGTAAAATATTTTCAACTCCGAGACTGATGCCCCTGGATGTTGGTCAAAGAGGTATCTTTTAACCTGTTGTTTATAAGGGCTATTAAAGGGCATATAGAGAATAACAGGGCTCCTGCAGTGAAATAGACTGAGCACTGCACTCAGTGAGTTTAATCCTAAATAATATTACACTCCTCTATAAGGGGCAGTCCTAAGATGTGTAAAAGACTGGTTTTAATTGCTTATCTCTGCTCACTAAGGTTTTGATGAGCTTATACTTTAGTGTACTTGAGAATCACTTAGGATGCGTGGTAAAATGCACATCCCTAAGCCCTACTTCCAGAGATTCTGATATAGTCATCTGAGGTTAGAAGGGAGTATTTTCTGTATTTTTAACAGAAATGTTTTGATGCTTGTGGTTCCAGGGTACAAGAACACCCCCTGGGAAAAGTTGTTCCAAGATAACAATATGTTTCCAGTGACTTTTCAAGCTTTGGGGTTACACCCAAGTGGCCAGGCACTTAGCAGATATAAAATAAATATTACTGATGTGGGTTTTGTCGCCATAGTTATTGTTACTATATATATTTTGTGCTTCTGATCCATATGGTTTGTGCTGATTTATGCTAGATTCATGATTTAATTCTTGGAACTTCTGTTTCCCTCTAGGTGGAAGATAAACACCAATATCAAATTAAAAGAAAATGTCTGTTATTTTGCTGAATGGTAGGAATTCTCATATAGCAAGCTGAATTTCTGATGCTCTTTTCTAGTTCCTAATTCTTTCTACATAAAGTCATTTGCAGAGAAGCAGATTAGATGTGTCTGTCTTCTCTGCTCTGTGGTTTTTGGATAGAGAGATGCTTTGCCCAGGGAATATGCTCTACTTAGGTGAGGGATGGTTATTTTGGGACCACTCAGGAAGATGCACATGTGCTTTCATTAGGAGATTTGTGCAACAGGAGGCAGAGTAGGTAGAACACAGGGTTGCAAAGCCTGAGTCTGCCCGGATGTCACAACAGGTGTTGCAAGCATGTTCTGTTAACATGCAGCATTGATAAATCATACCTCTACTTTTCTTTACATAGTGTTTCTTATATACATCCTGTTCATTTTTCTGTTCATACTATTTTGGGTTCATTCTATACAAAACAATAAAAAATTGCTCCAAATAAAAAGTTTAAAAATAAATGTATACCCAGGCACAGGACACAGTATTCTCATTGGTCATCCCAGTTCCATCATTAGCTATTGCAAGGACCCCTTCATCTAATCTTGGCTCTCAAGTGGGGATAAATAACTTTCCCAGGCACCTTCCAGTTTTCTTTGAGCACAACTCTGATGTGCAGTCAAGGATGTGATGAGGTTCAATTTAATTTTTTAAATTTATTTATGTATTTGATACAGAGTCTCATTAAGCAGCTCAGACTCATAGTGATCCTCCTGTTTTCAGACTCCCTAGCAGTAGGATTACAGGCCTGAGCCACAACACCCAGTCTTGGTGGCCAGTTCAGCATGCCCAGGGGTAGGGCAAGCCCTACATGTGGTGCCAGGAATTGAAACCAAATCCTTGCACTTGCCAGGTAGGCACTTAGACTGTTGGGCTATCTCTCTTGCCCAGATGTGCATTTTAGAACACCGAGTTTTGGAAATTCACCTTAAGGGCTCTCATTCTTGGAGGCTGTATATGTTTGTTTCATATGACTTATACTGAAGTGTCTGAAGGCTGGGTGTTTTTTATATGGAAAAGAAACTTATTTAGTTCCCTGTTCCAGAAACATGACTATGCTAGTGTCTTGGCTCTGGGGAGAACCTCACAGCAGGTGACACCATCCTGGTAGGAGTGTGTGGGAGGAAGAAATGACAGCCCCAAACAGAAATTGAGAGTGAGGTTCAGGGATCAGGCTTTGTCTTTTAGAGCCATGAGAACCAAGGAGTCCTACAAGAATGACCTTCCTCCTTTCCAAGGGCAGAACCCCCAACTGCCAGTCAGCCCTACTTCTTAATAATTTGACCACCTTAGCACTCTCTGTCCACCAAACCTATGATTCATGGCTCTTTGGGGAACAAAACACATTCAAGCCACAAGAGAAGGCAGCTCAGAAAGTGACACTATATCACTGGGTGCTCATTACTCGTAGTGGGTATCGGGGCTGAAAAACTGTACGTTGCCAGCTCTGAGAAAGTTAGAGAGTGGAGATGAATACAGGCACATTGAAAAGACAAAGAAATTCTGTGGGATAAACTAAAAGTATGTGAAAAATATATGGGAACATGATAATCAGCAGAAATGGTGCAGGCCTGGGGGAGGGAAAGTCAGTAATTCCAGAGGAGATGTGTCCTGGAATCAGGCCAGGGAGGAAGAGAAGACCTTGCCTAACTGGTGGGCCTTGGGGCATCCAGGCCTGGACTCCAGCAGGTGAGAAGGCCCAGGGGCAACTCCTTTGATACTTGTTTTCTTAAGCATTCAAAACAAAACTAAATGTAACAAAACACTTAAGGAGCTAAGCAAAGCATGGTTCTGTTAGTTCCTGTGAAAGCAAGTGGCATATTTGGGGAAATGGTAGAGGTCTGCAGAATGTAAGTGAGGAAAAGAGCTTTCAGACACATTACACATCATTTTGTAAGCCAATGGAAGATCTTTATGAGTGAGGTAGTGACCTTAGGCTATGTAAGAAAAGGTAGAGCTCTATCCAAGCAGTACAAAGAGTACTTATATTTAGAGAGGATTGTGAGAAGTGAAATAATAGATAAATAGTATCCTGGCATCCCTAGGTCCCATGATATCACTCCCTTGTTAAGAAAACGATCACTGTCTTATTCACCCACTTTATCCTGGCTGTGAGAGAAACTCTAGGGCCTGGAATCCTATCAGTCTTCTTTTGGTGTCATTGCTATGATTGATAATTTGTACCAAATCCATTTGGGGAGGTTATTTTTCTTCCCTGACATACATCACAGGATATTTTTATAGCTTGATGAATCTAACACATCTGTGTAATCACACAGTTTCCAGAAATCCAGATGTTCCCCAGAGTACCTCTGGATCCTACGCTCTTACAAACATTTGCTGTAAACACCAAAGGTTGTTTGTTGGTTTTAATGTTCTAGCTCATCTCATTACCCAGTGAAGGTGAAAGAACGAAGCCGGATAGTGTTGCCAGTAAATGTTTTTGGCTCTAATGCTTCTATTTCTAGTGACTAATTAATATACAGTGGGGCTCACTGGCTGATGCTGCCTAAATGGCCAGTCACCATGTTTTGCCTGTTGTGGTACAGACTTCCTTCTGTTATTGGGTAGAGGACCCCAGCTGAAAGCAGGGCTTTCTTGAGAGGAAACAGGAAGAAACAATGGGCCAGTATCAAGCCCTATAGCACTGAGGTACTGGATGACTCTTAATGAACCAATGGGTGTGAAATATTTAACTGCACCTGCAGTGTGGACAGGTCTTAACAGAAGGCAGTCATTGTTGTTCGTGCTCTTACAACAATTATTCCCTAGTGAAGACATACACATTTTGTCTATACAAAGCTCCATGGCAATGGAACTCAACTCCAAAGCATTGGTACTGGAGCCTGGACTCTTTGGCCCCAGCTGTGCCCCAGCATACTGAATGGGTTGAGGAAAGTTTCCCATCTTCCCCAGGTACTAGGTTGTCATTTTGTAAAGTAGAGAGGTTGACTCACCTATTACAGTTCTAATGTTGTTGATCTTCTGTTGCTAGCAGGTAATGCGAAGTAAAGCAAAAGGAGATCTCTCTGCCTCAGAGACTGTCAGTGTTATCACTTAAAATTAGGTACAAAGGCCTTTCCTGCACTGGATCTTAAAACAGGAGGTAGAAGGTAATTTGGAGTAAAGAGCTTTTCTCTTCTCTGATCATTCAGCAGCAAAATCTTCCCTCCCAATCACCCATGTTTGCTTGGTTTGAACGTCTAAAAATGGTTCCTTTCTCTGACTCTATTGAATCACGATCAGCAGTGGGACTAATGAAGCCCCTTCTGCTATTGTGTTGCTCAGGAACACAGACTGGCACTATGCATGTTGTAATTATTTCATTAATAATGCTGTCGATCTCTCCAACTACACTGAGTGCTAAACAAAAGCTGTGACCATATAGCTTTTGACCAGCATTCCATCTCCCATGCTTACTTATGTTCTATCAGTTTTTACTGAATGGATGGAAGAAAAAAAAGAAATACTGTTTGAGAAAGAGGGATAGAATAAATATCTGCCTTGTGAGAGCGCAGAGCCTGGAATCTCTTACACGGTCAATATTGGACCACAAAATAATAAGCAAATGCACATAGTGGCAAAAAAACCAAATGTGTAAGAAGGGATCACTTAAGATCTAAGCCAAAAATCCAATTTTCAAGAGAAGAGGGAAACAGTAGAATACATGTGCTATTAAATAATGAGCAGTAGAAAAAAGGACAAATATAGTAGATAATATTTGGATGACGGAAGAACAGGGAATGGTTTTCTGACTGAAGCCTGAAGATAGAGAATGGAACTAAGCACATTAAATATTTCACAATAATTATCAACTTATTAAGACAGAAGGATTGACTTATTCTTATGTTCCTCTTAGGGAATTGTGAAAAGCAATAACCTATCTCAGATATAAGCTTGCCTTAACCAGAACAGACACAGCTTAGAGGATTGAAAGAGATTAGATGGTGAAAGAATGCACCCTTGGGGCTTCTTGGGAAGCCAGCATGGTGAGGAGAGAACAGGTGAAGGAGGTTTGCACACATGGATTAGAGGCTGGATTACTGCTTGGCACCCGTGTGAACTTGGACAAGTCCCCTTCCTTCTCCCATTTTCATTTTTACTAGAACAGAGGCCAGCAAAACTAGGGGTTCTTGACCAACACAAGCTCAGCATTTAAAAACTAGTATTATGTTTGCTTTTGTGCTATCATGATAGGTTAATTATGAGTGAGACCCCAGGGCCATCAATGACCCAAATCATTGTAGCATGACTGCTTATTCTTGCTTGGGATGATAAGGTGATAGCCATAGCGCAGGCCTCCCATCAGGAAGCATTCATTTAGCTTCTGCCATGACAGAATATTCAATAATGGTGTCTGGGGAATGAATAAATGGAAGGACACCATGCACTGAGTTGGGTAAAGACACACATGGCTCATAATTCAATCCAATTCCTAAGAGATGTAAAACCTTGAGCAAAATGAAGTCCCCTCTTTCAACTTCTTTATTTTTCTCACCTGCAAATTAGATATAGTACTTAAAAATGGTGCCTGATAGATGAAGTGTGGTACAATGACTCCATAATTTCCTGTTTAATTAAAAGCCTGGAGTAAATAAATATGATGGCTCTTGGTCAGTCATCATTGCTGAGGCATAAAAATTGAAGGGAAGTTTCAGGAGTTCTAGGGTCAGGTTTAGAAGCTACCATTCAAAGTCCCAAATTTGGGACCCTGGTTTAGAAACAGGAGTCCTAGCACCCTGGCTCGTAGGTAATGAAAGACTGAAGTTTATGAGTGCATGCATGCATCAGTGGGTACCGGTTGGGATGTCTGCTCTAGTAAGGACTTCCCACTGGGCAAAGTGATGCTTTCCAGGGTTTTTGGGAACATCTCTAGTTCTTCTGTTGTTTTAGGACAGTATCCTGCTTCAGTTGGGGGGAATATCGAGGCCTTTATCCAGAGGATACTCCCATAGGTCATTTCTTCTGTCATTGATGATTGGATGTTCTCAGTCCAGCCAACACAATAAAGTTCACTGGGAACGATGAAAGAAAAGGCAATAGATGTGAACAATTACATTAGAACTTCTGAAGAATATGCCAAGCCAATGGCATTTTAAGACAATGGGAAGCTTCTGCCCTACAGACTGTTTCCTTCTTGTTAGGATGGGCTTTTAGGTTTTTAATGTCTGAATTCTAGGTAGCCTGGGGCATATCTTCAGAAGGAGTTCAGTGAAGGTAGAGCACTATCTTCTCAGCTGAATGGTAAAGGCCTTGCTAGAGTTTCAGTAACAGTCTAATGCTGGATTTGGGGTGCAGGATTGAAGTACACTGGTTCATAGATTTGTGGGTTTTACCCTGAGGTATAAGGAAGTGTTGAAGATATCCTGCATTGAAGGAGCCTGTTTTTAGAGTAAAACCCACTGCTGAAAAAAACAGGCTCCCTTGGTACCTTAGAACTTGAGGAGAAAAGGCAACTTCTTGGACATGAAAATGGTTTATATAAGAGATATTCACAGGACTAGTTATTACTCACCAGAGGCATATCGCAAGACTGAAAGTTGGGGGCTTTAGAGTCTGGAATGGGTAGAACTGGGAAACAGGCTTTGGGCAGCAGGAGGCTTGCTTCTCAGGACAGGCACAAAGGCAGGTCAAGAACTTGGCTAAATTGATGCTGAGGGATCTCCGGTGCTCAGGCTAAGATCTAGGCTCTTCTAGCCTAGGGTGGCAAATAGATTTAATATTTGGGGTGAAATATGGCCCCTCATTTGTGTTTTCTTGGAGCATTGTGTTGAGAATGATTCTGCAGTGACATCCAGCTTGCTAGGCAAGTATTGTGACTCAGTAGGTTAGTTCAATGTGTGAGGACTAGAGGAGTGGTGTATCTCAGAATTGCAGAGAAGGGAATATGGGAAAATATTAGGGTGCTGAGGGGTGGGCTTTGGGTAGAGAAGGCTGCAGTCACATTATGTAAATGTTGAATTCTTAGGTTTGAATTTTTAGATGCTGAAAAAAATTCCATTATACCTTCCAAACAGAAGGCCAATATAATGAAGTTGAAATTTTGGGAATATCTTGTGACGGCAGTGGTGGGCGGCTGTAGGAGGTAGATGAGGCAGTGGAGGGAAGGAATAAAAAGGTCATTGTTGCCTACCATCCAGGTGAGAGATGCATATTTTGCTTGACTTTCCAATGACTGTTCATGTGCTGAAATCTGTGTGAGGGCTGTCGAGTGACAATTGTTGGATGACTCTGCAACTACTTGTTGCTCAACCCCAGAACAGCTTTGGTGAGTGAAATCCTGACCCCATCTTCCTTCCAAAATAAGAAGTGAAAGAGAGAGAAGTAAGTTTAAGCTCATTCTGATCAATAACAGTAGCAATGGGAACACAAACAGCAACTACTTATTGAGTGGGTTTTAAGCACCAGGCACTAAGTGACAAACTTCCTATAAATTTTTCTGCTTAGATCTTTCAACAAACAAATGAAATAGGATTATTGTACATTCTTATTTTGCTGATGCCCAAACTTCAGCATGGTTTAGAGGTAGTAGATACTGTGGACCCAAGGAGCCCCAGCCAGGAAGCAGCCACCTAGAGTGCAAACCTGCAGAGAGCCTGGCTCAAAGCACACCCTCTCAACACGACCCTATCCCTTCCTGTTTACACAGTCATTAAGTAGACCTGCAGGCTCTCTGATTCCACAGGGGCGATGCACTCTGATTGTTTCTCTTTAGCAGTAGTCTTCCCTTACTCCCCAGGCACTTGGTTACATAATACCTGAAAATATTAAATTAGTTTTCCTTTACAGGAAATTATCTTCCATTAGGGCCACTGACACAGCTATTTTGAAAGCTCCAAGAGAGTTGCGTGCTTTTGGAAATGTCTGACAAATCTGATTGCTCTCTGTCAAGAAGCTCTCCGAAGGCTTGTGGCTGGTGCAGTAATTAGGAGGCATTAAGTGGCTTTAATAATAGAGATAGGAGGCCCAGACAGTATGGTTCTACCTGTGGAGTCACGCTTCTGGTAGAGAATATAGGCCAGAGGCCATCCTCGATCTGCAAAGCCGTGCTCCGATTTTGCTCATCAGCACTCCCTGTCACTCAGCCCATGCTGGAGACCTTTCTCTTCTGGGAAGGAGACACAGTCAGTGAGTGCCTGCGTTCCTTTGGTAGTTGGATGGGGGTTCCACTTAGACTTGCTGTACTGGGAAACTTCTCTGCTTGATTCAGGTCCCTGCTCAAATACATGCTCACAACGTACAGCCAGGTCCACCTGGGCTTAATGTTCAAGGTCTTGAGAGATCTGGCTTCCATGTATATATTTTTTTGAATCTTCATTACATAACAGCAGCAGATGGCCATTATGACCTCTTTCTCCCTTGTTCGCTCAATATTTTATTTTGACATTTTGTATATGTGCATCTGATTTAATTTCACTTATAATTACGGTCTTAAGATTCATTCATTTACCTATAAAAGTCTCCAGTATAATATTTTTTGTGGCTGAGAAGTATTCCATGGTACATAAAAACCTTATTTTTTTTATCCAATACTCAGATGATGGGCATTTGGGTTGCTTTCAAGATTTAGCTGTTACAAACTGTACTGCTGTATGCATGGCTCTGCTTCTGTCATTATGTTATGCTGTTTTTAATTCTTCTGGGAAGATCCCAGAAGGGAGAATAGGTGGGCCAAATGGAACCTCTAATCCTAGTTTTCTGAGGACTCTCCACATTGATTTTCACAGTGGTTGCAACAGTTTACACTTCAACCAACATCCCCTCCAGCATTTGTTGGTGGTGGGTTTCCTCCCATTTTTTCTTTTCTTTTTTCCTTTCCTTTCCTTTCCTTTCCTTTCCTTTCCTTTCCTTTCCTTTCCTTTCCTTTCCTTTCCTTTCCTTTCCTTTCCTTTCCTTTCCTTTCCTTGCCTTGCCTTGCCTTGCCTTGCCTTGCCTTGCCTTGCCTTGCCTTGCCTTGCCTTGCCTTGCCTTCTTTTCTCCCTCCTTCCCTCCTTCCTTCCTTCCTTCCTTCCTTCCTTCCTTCCTTCCTTCCTTCCTCCCTTCCTCCCTCACTTCCTTCCTTCTTTTGGTCTTTTTGAGGCACGGTCTCACTATACAGCTCAGGCTGGCCTTGAGCTCATTTTGTGATCCAGGCTTATCTTGAACTCATCATGGTCCTTCTGACTCAGCCTCCCGAGTGCTAGGATTACAGGCATGCACCACTGTGCTTGGCTCACCATTAGTTGATTTGTTGATAATATCATTCTTTCTGGAGTGATATGGGATCTCAATATTTTTAGTGTGCATTTTCATAACGATTAATCATGTTGAACATTTTTTCATTTATTAGTTTTCTGCTTATATTTCTTCATCTGACAAATGTGTATTCATCTCAGATGCCCATTTTTGTATTAGTTCTTTGAATTTGGGGGAGATGATTTTTTAAACATTTCTTTTTGTTTATTTTTTAAATAAAACAAAATAGTAAAACACAAGCATTAGAAAAGACATGATACTGTACATAGAAGACCCCAAAAATTCCCCCAAGAGACCTGCAGAATTAGTAATCAAATTCCATAGTATAGCAGGATATGAAGTCAACACTCATAAATCAATAGCATTTTTATACACAAACAAGGAGCACACTGAGAGAGACATTATGGAAACCACACTTTTCACAATAATATCTAAAAAAATGGAATACTTAGGAATCAGCCTCATGAAGGAAGCAAAAGATTTAGACAATGAAAGTTATAGTACTGTGAAAAAAGAGATTGAAGAGAATTTCAGAAAATGGAAAGATATTGCTTACTCCTGGATAGGAAGAAGCAACATTGTCAAAATGACCATGCTCCATAGTTTGTTGTAGCCTTGCCTGGGATGCTTTCTATGCCAGAGTCAGAAGGAGAAAGATCCTTCCAGTTCTGCAGTTTTAAATTCTGCCTAGAGATCAAACCTCAGTTTCCAGATGACTTGTTCTAGATTCTCTAAATATTCTTTTGCTAAAATGTCTCTCTAACTTGCATTTGCACACACGGCATTTTATAACATTTGAACCAATCAGCTTCTTTCTTTTCACCTTGTGTTATGTTTACTTAGTTCAAATCTCATTTCTTGAAATATGGTATATTTCCAGGATGGAAGGACTATGGCTCACCCTCTGTGTAATTTTACTGACTTCTATCACAGAGCTCTGTAGTTCTTCAAATGTAGTAATGCACTTCATGTGAACATCTCAATGAGCAATCATATGTATGATTGTGGTCACATAAGATTATAAAGGAGTTGAGAAATTATCACCTGGTGACACTGGAGCTCTGATCACATCATAGTGCAAAGCAACACTTCTGTGTTTATGATGATGCTTGCATAAGTAAACCTACTGCTCTGCCAGGTGACAAAAGTATAGTATACACAATTATGTACTTACTATACACACAATGTACAGCAAGGATGATGAATACTTATGTTATGTAATTACTATGTTATGTTTTCATCATTGTTTTACAGTGTGTTTTTTGTTTTTAACAGGAAGTTTTCCATGGAACAGTCTTCTGTGGCACTGCCAACCATAGCCTCTTGCATCTCAGGTTTATCATAGTTTCTGAAAGCCCACATGAAGTCGCAGACCTATGCCATCCACATGTGTATATGTGTACCTGATGCTGTCCACACAACAAAATGACCTAAGAACACATTTCTTTGAATATGCCCCATTGTTAAACAACATAGGGTTATAATGCTCTGTGTAACTATCACTTTGATAATAGATAATATTTCAAGATTAGTACGTCCTGATAACCCACCTATCCATTCATTCTCACTTTAACTCTTACAAACACCCTTCACCTTTCTGTGCTCTTGTATGTGCATCTCCAATATCAATACTGTATTGTATGTATGCAACGGGGAAAGTGAGGTAGGTAATATGAAGCATTCCTCTCCATTCCTCTCATAGGTTAGGCAAATCAGTAAGTGATTCCATGATCTCTAGAGGGCACATCGGTGACTGAAGCCTAAGAATGTGAGCTTGTCCCCAATCAGCACTAATGGGGTGATCACTGATTGCCAGTTGAATGTTGAAGGAAAAGAGCTCATGTTTGGAGATCTGACATATCCAAAGTAAAGTTATTGGTTTAAACAATTAAATCATGAAGTCTGATTTTCTTTCACATTACCTCTTTCAAAGGAGTATAATCTCATTGAATTCTCACATTCCTGCAGAGAATTATTATTGTTCTTGCACTTTTTGTTTAATCTTATGTAGGACAAAAGATCTTTGCTTCAAAGCAAATAAAAAAGAAGAAGAACATTTGTCCAATGGTGAAGAATGCAATGGTTCTATTAGGCATTTTATGGTGTACAGTTAGCATAAGAGCTTGTAGTAAGCAGGCATTGAATAAACAGTAGCAATTATTATCATGGTCATCAGTGAGGGGAGGCATTCACCCAAGTTCACACAGCTGGTTGCTGATAGAAATTGACCAAGATTTTCATCTGGAATTTTAGGCTCTGAGCCCCCTGTCCCTTTTTATTTTTCTTTTTGGAAGCTTCCCCCTACTTTGGTGAATCCATGTGTAAGGCTTTCTAAATCTTTTTTAGATCTTGGCCAAACTCATTCTACCACTCAGCAAAAATAATCATTTAAAAAATAAAAAAGAAAAGAAAAAGTGGCTCTTTCACCACGATGCAGGGAAAAAATTACCCTTAATTACTGGGGCTTTGCTACAATTATAGGATGTGCGTTTGAACTCTGAAGGGTCCTCTCCTGAGGATAACCTTTATTTGCCTGATTGCGTCTGTTCAGTTAATTCTAGCTAATTACTATTTTCTTCCTATTAGATTCTAATTATATACAGTATTTTCATTATAAAGCGTAATGTTTCCCAGAGAACCATGTCAATTATACAGGCAGTATTACCGGAGGTCTGGTTTACCTCATCAAGCCCAAGCAAAGCAGCCATGCATCTGATTAAACCCACAGTTTGTGGGATGGACTTTAACTACGTATGGGTGGTGGTGACTCCCATATAAGAGTCACTGGGTGTGGGAAAAGACTAGAGGAGCTTGCAGAGGCTCCAAGAGGTGGTGGAAGCACATTTTCTGTTCTAAATTTTCTGAAGCAGCATCATTTTTCTGAGCTCTACATAATTTCCAGTTGGGCTGAGGCATGGATTTCATGTGCTTGATTCCAGTCTTTTCATAAAGCCTGGAACATTACCCTCTGCATCCTTTAAGATACTAGGTTACATTTTCCTGAGCTTCTGTGTCTATCCAGTACCTACTGAGCATCTATTCTTGGACACCAATACACAATTTGCAATTAATGTGTCCAAAGCAGAAATTGTGACTTCTGTGCTCCTTAAATCCTGAGATCACCCCTTCTTAAGTCATTCTCATCTCAGTGAATCTTGTTACCATTTACCAGATGCACAAGGAAAATGCTAACATTTTCCTTGATTTTCTTCTTTTGTTTTCCTCCAATACTCAATCTACAAACATATCCTGTAAATAATTTACCCTAAATATATCCTGGATTCCTCCTCCTCTTCTTCTTCCTCCCCCCCACTCCTCCTTCTTCTTCCTCTTCTTATTCTTCTTCCACCTCTTCTTCTTTCTTCTTCTTCTCCTCCTCCTCTTTTTCCTCCTCCTTCTTATCTCCCTATTGTGGGTTGCCATCGCTCCTAGAATTACTGTCTTCTTAATTGTTCTCCGTGCTTTCTTGCCCTCCACAAAACTGTATGCCTTCTATTGCCATCAAATCAAAATAAAAGAGCAAAACAAAGCCTGGTCCTCTTTCTGCTTGAAATCCTAATGTAAATTGTTTTGGAAGCAAAATCAAACTTCTTACTTTGTCAGTAAGACACTCAATGAGTGTACCCTACAACCTATCCAGCAGGTATTTATCAATGGTGTGTGATATGCTGGGCACTGTTTAAACAAATGGTTTCTGATTGACAAAGATTATCTTTATGAGCATCGTCTTGATGGTTCTTAATATTTCACATATTTGTCTTGTCTAACTGAATTGTCTGCAAGGCCTGGGTTTATATCTGTCCCTTTTGCTCTGAACCTCGTCCCCATATCTGGAAGCTTCTCAAGAAATGTGAAATGCTTTGTTTTGATTTGACACTTGGGCAGAAGTTGGAAAACAAAGTTGATTAAAAACATACTCTTATTGGATTCTAAAGGAATTAATAACATCCTCCCTTTGGGGATTAATAAAATAAGATTTTTAATATTAGCTTCATTTTTCTACTTTATAAAAGTATTTTAATCAACATTCTTGGCTTTAAAGGATAGATTTAAGCAATGTTTGCTGCTGGGGGGGTTGTACATGCAGAAATTTCATCAGCTCATTTGAAGATGAGTCACAGTTTTGATATTGGTTGTATGGTCTGAAAAGTGTTGTCACTGTTATTTCCCTAATAAAAAATCTATAAAAACTGTGAAATTCAAACAGAAAGGGGAAGTAACCTTTCTTGAGCATTTCATAATTTGGGAGTTGATTTTCTGATCAACTTAGGTCAAGAGAGTACTGAATTACATTAGTTTAGCAAGATTCAGTGCATTGTATAAAGCCCTCAGGGAATTAGTTACAATAACGCAGGCTCTGGCTCCAGAGCTCAGGGGGCTGAATTTATACTTCACATCTCAGAGATATCGACAGTGTATGACTCTGAGGGCATTTGCTTAGCTTTGTCCTTGCTTCACTTTCATCATTTGTAAAATGGGGATATTTGTAGCTTCTATTTCTTGGTGCTAAGAATTAAATCAGAAAATAAACTTATCCTATCTGGATAAGCTATCTGGAGGGCCAGCTGCATAGCTCAGCAGATTAAAGTGCCTGCTTAGGCAGACACAGAGGCTGGGGTTAGATCTCTGGTGTGCTGTACCAGCCCTGCCCCCAGGGTATGCTGAGATTGAGACTGGGCATGGTGCCATGTGCCTGTTATCCCAGCACTTGGGAGGCTAAATACAGGAGAATCACTGAGTCCAATTTGTGTAGTGAGACCCTGTAGACCCTGTACTGAATACATAAAAAGAAAAGAAAACAAACTTGGAATAGACATATATAGGCTCCAGAAATGTTTTGCATTATTATCTGTCTAAATTCCAATTATTTTTTCCATACCTATCCTTCTTCCCATTAGTAAATAGCACTAGTAACATCAGTACTATTCATTAAGCACTCCATATAAGGTAACCTCTAGTTCTATTAGGATTCTTAGAAAGTATGCATCATTATTTCAGCATACAGAGTGAAGATGAGGCTACTTAAGGCACTCGTCCAACAGTTAGGTAGTAGGTAAGTGGCAGATCTGAGAGTCATATCCAGATTCATGTGTCCTCCAAGTTCATGCTCTTCAGAGAGTTAAAATGTTTTTGTCTGTGAACCTCACAATGCAGAGTAGCATACACATAGGAGGTGTAATGCAGAGAACTGTGTCCTTCTCAGAATCATATGCTGAAGTCCAGATCATCAGCATGACTATGTAGAGACAGGGACTTTAAAGAAATAATAAAGTGAAAAGGAGACCTGACGGTGGTCCCTAACGCAATCTGTCTGGTGAAGCACAGTGATGAGATCATGCTGAGGCCACTCTAAGAAGATGGCCAGGCCATCTGAAAGCTGCTTTGAGAGGACTGAGGGTGCACCAAATCTGCCAATGCCTTCATCTGCAATCCAATTTCCAGAACTCGGAGAAAGGGCATTTCTGTTGTTTAAACCAGCTGGTCTGTGTAGTTTTGTTATGATTTCTCTACTCAACACTACAGAAAGGGAAATTGTAAGTGGGTAAGAACCAACTAACCAACTAACCGAACAAGCAAACAAACAAACAAACAAACAAACAAACAACCCAAACAAAATTAGTTAGGATAGATATATAGCTACTTTCTCTTAATTCAATGAATAGAAGGATCTGTTCTAATAGTGTTTGTGGACAGGACACCATTTCTGCATTTTGTATTATGAATAACCCTTAAGACACCAATATGCAATGTATTGCTTATTGAAACTGTCCTACTAATTGGTTTTGAAACTCTCTGCTATTTGTTTCTCAATAAAATTATTTAAAAATAGATAATATAACAGTCACTATTAATTAGCTATTCCTGTTTTAAAAATATGCAAGATATATATTGTATGTTACTCTGTTTCTTTTTTCTATTTATTTTTGCTTCTGTTTTTACTCTCCAAAATTAATTTAAATTAGAAAAGAAAAATAAATAAATGAATATGAAAAAGAAAGAGATGTCAGGTGATCTGATCCTACTTATCTGGGCATTTCCGGTGCTTTGTTCATGCTGAGTGCGTGCTCCCTAAGCCCCCCATGGACCCTATCTCAGTTACTTTTTTCTCATTGCTGGGACAAAATACTTGACACCAGAAATGAAGGAAAGGTTTATTTAGCGCACAGTTATTGGAGGTTTCAGTCCATATTTGGCTGGCTCCAAGGCAGAGTGGTGCACGGAAGAGGGCAACCTTTCATGGTTGTGGAAAACAGGAAAGAACAATAGGAGGGTCACCTAAGACAGCTAGCAAGCCTCTCTCCCCTCCTTACATTGGTATGCAGATCATCTGCCCCAGGGCTGGTGTAGCACTCATACTCATAATAGCAGCAATCAATCAAGAATTAATCACGATTTTATACTGTCTTTAAAATAGTTTTTTTAAGTACAAAAGACAAAAAAAAAATTAAGGTTTATTGAAAACAAGTGTTAATATTCAATTGTTTGTCCAATTTTCAATAACTAGATCTGTTAATCTGAGCAACAGATTTAATGACAAAATAGATAATACCTCAACCATTAATTAACTATTCTTGGTTTGAAAATCTATAATATATGTATTGTTACATATTACCCTGTTTCTGCTATTTGTTTGTACTCCTCAAAATTAAATGAAAGTAAATTAAACATAATCACAAACTTAGAAGCCATCCCATTACTATATGAGGCTTTGGGAGGGAAGACTAGAAACAAATAGTAACAGAACCCATCTTTGTACTCAGCACCCTGAATGGTTATGGCCTGTCTTTCTCAGTGGGCTGGACACTTGGCAAAGACTGGAAGCACATGTATCTTTTATGTTACCATAGCAACATTCCCATAATTGTATACTGGTTTGTGCCTGTGCTGCTGTGAAATCCTGCTCCATAGCCCCTTTTCTGAAAAGTTACCTCTAGCTGGTGAAAATGCCCAGGTGCTGGAGGAGCAGTCTTCTGTAGCAGTCCTCGTGAGTCCTGATGGAGTGCCTGGAGCCACTGTGTCTGGGATGTGCAGACTTTCTGTGAGCATCAGGACACCAGCTGAGAGGGACAGCACAGGAGGAGGCTGGCAGCCTTGAGCTGCCTCTGTGTTATCTTGGTGATATCTCAGGACTCAGGCAAGCCAGGGAGCTCTGCCAAGTGGAGCTGGAGCCTGAGAGATGAACTGGGGTCTTCCCAAGTCTGTCTTTCTAATATGGTGAGCTTCTTGAGGGTTTGCTGACCTTGGTGCACACAGAGCAAATGCTGAGCCAGGCTTGAGCCCTGACTCCATCTAAAGGCTTGGGCTAGGGTAAGAGATAGGACTAATTAATTCATTATTCATTGTGAGGAAATATTCAAGAGAAAGCATTGAAGTCTTTTCCTTTCATTATAACAGGACCAAAAACATTGCTCTAAACTTAACCTTATCATATTTTCTGGAATGAGAAAGATCTTCCTGGATTTTGGATGTGCCAAGAATTGTGTCCCATTGCGATTGTGCTTCACGTGAAGAGGCAAAGAGATGATTCAGAGCCACTGGGATGACAAAACTGACCATGCTTGGCCTCTTGACCTCATTCAAGAGGCTCCTTGAATGCTTGATTCTCCCAAATAGTCCCTATCCAAAGGTCTAACAGTCTTCTCTTTGAGTTGCTTTGCTATCAGAAACTCAGCAATGGTAATAAGTGCCAGTGACTTGATTGTACCAATAAATTGCCACTTTGTGGTCTGTGTCCTTGGGCTAGTTCCTCGTCTTTCCATAGCCTCAGCTTCCTTATTGGTAAAGTGAAGGAGTTTGTCTAGAATTAGTTTTTCCTCTACCTTTATAAATTTAGAATAGACATGTTACCTCTATCTGGATATTACAGTCTCGCTTCCAAACCCTGACCACTTGGCAAAGTACAAACCTCTGTCTGAGAATAGGAATGTGGCTGGTGCAGTTGTTTTCAGTGGAAACAGCAGAGAGCTGGGTTAGGGAGTGTGTCGGGTATGTTCCTACCTTGGCAAGCTCTGAACACATAGGTTCTGGACCTGGATCCAACATCTGAATTAAGTTTGTCCGTGAGATTTATAGTCAACAGAATGTAAGATACAATGGTGTGTATGATCACACGTGGTCCTTTTTCTTTTCTCTCCTTACCTTTTTATTTCTCTTTTTAATTCTCTCTCTTCTTCTCCCTCTTTCCTGCCCTACTTTTTATTCACCTTCTCTTCCTCTCCTGGCTCCTCCATTTCTCTGCATTGTCTTCCGCTTGCTCCCTCATATGTTCTTCATGTTATCATCCAATTAGAAGGAGCTGTGCCATTTGAAGACTCAGTGGACCTAGAGGATTGGACAAACCATGATATAAAAGAAGCCCGAGTCTCTCAATGGTTTTGTCAGTGGTAATAATCCTGTCAAGCCTTCTCCTTACTTAAATGAAGCCATTGATGATTGGGGGTTGTCCCAGCACTAAACATCCCGTCATCCTATATTAGAATGCTGGCTATGTCCTTGTAATCTCAAGAAGGGGCCATCAATCCTTACCTGGTAACTATGGGATGGCTTAGACTTAGGGTGTCCTGGAGAAACAGACCCATGTTTGTTACTAAGGCCTGGAGAAGCTATTGGAAAGACTTCCATAAGAGCTGCTGATGTGGTAGAGACAGGCAGGGCTTATCATTCCACAGGCCTGGGATAAAACTTGGTGGCTCTAATAAGGAGTTCTTCAACTCTGTACACATAGCTTGACCTTAATCATTTCCTTAATTTAGACTACTCATCCTGGTCTCTAAAATGGTAGCACCCAGTGACCTTTCCTGTCTCCCTGCTGGGAAAGCTCTGCGATGGCCCTGTTTTTCCTTTCTAACCCTAATTACATTTGTGATCCCTCATTCAATGCGTTTCATTCCTGTTAATAACTTACAATAAGCTGAGGACTAAACTCATTGATTTCAGTTCCATTAGGCTCACTGTCCAGTAGAGAATTTGGGATACCATAGATGCAAAATAAATAACTGTGCATTGAATAAATAACTACATGCATAGATGAATGAATACTTTGTCCAGCATCATTATCCTTAGAGTAAATTTAGTAACGATAACCTATGGCTTGATAAAGATTAATTGAGATTGAGATTATGTCATGATCTCAATTTAGAGCCCAACTGATCATGATACACAGCACATGGTAACCTTGGTTTCCATCTCCCTTGATAGTTAAGGGATATTTTCAGGCAGAGAAGTGGAAGAGTATCAATAAGTACAGGAATCAGAATTGTACAAGGAAAAACAGCATATTTTGTGTTTGGGAAAGCTGGTTAAGCAGTAGGTATCATATCAGGTATTGTGTCCAGTAAAGACAAATGGGGCATAACTACCTTAAAGCTGCCAAGAAGTGATTAAATTGTGACTGTTTAGTCAGAAAATTTGAAAGGAAAAGACAAGGGACAGCGAGGTAGCTCAGCGGACTAGGTGCCTGCTTTGGCAAGTCCAGGGACCAAGGTTCAATCCCTCATGCCATGCTGGCCCTGCCCCTGAAGGTATCTCAGCCAGGAATCGAGTCTGGGCATGGTGATGTATGCCTGTAATCCCAGTGCTGGTAAGGCTGAAATGGGAGGATCACTATGAGTCTGTGTTGCGTAGTGAGATCTTGTACCAAATGCAGGAAAAAAAAAAAAAAGAAAGGACATGACATATCCTCACTAATACGAATTTGTGTGATGAGTACTAGTGATGACAAAGCTCCTTAGAAGGCTGTGGTAGACCTTAGAAAGTTGGCCTTCCTCCTGAAGATCAGATGGGAAATCATTGGCAAACAGGTGGAGGAAGCTGGGGGCCAGAAGGGAGGGGGTCGGAATGTTAGTTTTATTGCAGTGGAGTTCATGTTTGGAGCTTAGGGAAGATAGGACAGCATGAAATCAGACCTCTGGAGGTCTCTGATTGTCCGGTTGTAATGCTTAGACTTGGCTTGAATCCACTACATGGAGGAGAGAGTTTTTTCAGAGAGCCTAAGTGTTGTGAGCAGCAGATGGTATTCTCTTGCCTGAAGGTCTTTGGGAGGCAGGGGGCTGGAGCAGATGACCTCTGGAAATTTCTTCCAACCATAAGAACATGGTAGTCAAAAAACAGAGAAACAAGAACCAGGGACCTTGGCCTGGATTTTCCTCCCTCATAAATCTCCTCAGATGCCCAGCCCCATCTCCTTGTCCTCAGATTAATCTTCTCTGGCTTCCTACAGGAGCAGAAGGACCTATTGACCTCATCCTGCTCTCTGGGCTGCAAATGAGAAATGGAGTCCTCAGACTGGTAAAGGCCTACGTGTGGGAAGAGGGCGGCTGAGCCACAGGCATTGGTCCCTCGGGGAAGTAAAGCAAGCAGATAGATGATTGTGTTCCAGATGGACTCTGGCTAATACTCTCCCCCAGAGGTCCCTAGCTTATGAAATACACCTTGTTCTTTGCATAAATTCCTTTAACCAACAATTGGTAAATGTTGGAGGAGACTTAAAATTCTTTACAGATAACTTTCCAAAGCAGAGACTTAGCCTAAATGGGATTTCTGTGTGATTCTTTTCTTGGTTCTTCACTTTTTGCCATAGGTAGCTCAAATGCAAACATTTCTACTCAAATGTTGAGTAGAAACAATAGGAGCTTCCTAGGAAATGTTGTGTTCCAGCTTCAGCTGTGTGCTGCCTGCATCTCCACTTCCTTATCTGCAAAGTGGGAATAAAAATCTTACCCAACTCAGACAGCTAAAGTATTAAAGTTGCGAAACTCCTGCCAGGCACATAGCTAGTACAGGCTTGTTAATGATTACTATTGATTCCACTATTTATTAGCATGTAGCAATAAAAACCTATTACACAAGGTTTTGTGACAGTCAGGCTCAACAAATATAGACTGAGCATTCACCGTGAGCTCAGTAGGGTGCTAGGTCCAAGGACGTTGTGTTGGAGACAAAATGACATAGTTCCTCACTCAGTACAGCTAACAAAAGGATGGGAAATACAGATTAAATGTGTAAAAGCATAGATATTCATGTGGATATCTGTAATAGCACTGTGGAGGAAAGAAGAAGAGTGCTTATGGAAGGGAAAAGAGGGGGAGCTATCGCTGGGCAGGGTATATATAGCTCAGTGGCACAGTGCCTGCCTGGCAAATGCAAAGTCCTGAGTTGGACTCCTGGTATGAAACTGAAACAAAAGCTCCCACAAAAAATAGGGAAAGAAACAATCATCAGGAGGGTGGCCAAGGAAGGCTTCCCTGATGAGATGTTGTTTAAGCTCATGAGAAGAATGAGTAAGAGTCTGTGTTATAGGTAAGGACAACAGCACAGTGAAAGCCTAAAGGGACAAAGGGGTGTGGCACATTTGAGGGTGTGAGAGAGGCAAACAACTAGCAGGACCCGATGAGACATAAGCTGAGTTTAGAGGATACAATGAAAAAGCTGTAGTGGAGAACGTTTTTGTTAACTGGACAATCAGCGAATCTATAACATTACATTTCCTAGCACAACAGTCGGTAGGAGGGAGGCCATTTGAAGAATTACGTTCACTCTCATTTCTTTGCAAGCTATACTCAACATAAAGCAGTTGCCCAGGAACTACAAACATTATGCCATGAGATGTGTGTCTCTGTAACGGTGTCTGGAGGCCAAGAACATTGTTATAGAATCCTATCTTCAGGATGTACACTATTCCTGCGAGCCTCAGTTTCCTTGCATAACAAGGGGCTGTTTCCTCCTCTTGCCCAGTGGAGTGCAGTTGCTTCCTCAAAAGATTGTTCTAAAACAGCACTGCCCAGTATTGGCTCCTGCTGTTTCTTCTTTCTTCTGAGGCTTATGCTTCACTGTCCAGTGGCTCTGGCGACAGTCTGCGTCTGAGAGACAGCATTCAGAGCTGGCCTTCATCCACTGGTCCTGCCCACTACATGATTTTGGAGGACCTGGTAGGGTCTGGCCATTCTAGAAATTGCTTCTCTTGTGAAAGAGACCCCTGGAGTTCCCCACCCTGTCCTAAAATTCATCCAAGTCACGCAGCCTGTGGAAGTCTGTCCTTCCTTTCAGTGTGATTGAGTGAGCAAAAGAGAAAATAGGGAGGGAACTATGAGAAGATGTGTGAAAAATGTGTATGTTCTTTATGGGGAGACTGCATACAAATGGGATGTATATTGTTTTCCAGAAGGGAGGGAAAAAATTGTAGGCTTTTAAACAGAAGACTTTAAGCAGGGAGAGAGGAAAAATATGTCTCTTAAATGCATTCAGTGCCATTGCCACAAGGCTGCCGAGCCAGGATTGTTTATTAGAAGATAAGATAGTGAAAAATGTATTTTGCAGAAAGAAAATAGTAAAGTCAGGTCTGAGGCAGATAAGAAGCCAAATTTCTATTTTATGCTCAATTGAGTGACTCAGTTACATTATCTGGGAAGCAGGGGTGAAATAACACCCTTCGGAAATGGGGCCAGGGCTGCTCTAGGTCTCCTTGCAGCCCTAGCTGGGCTGAACGTGGCACAGCTGGGACAGTCTGGTCAGAGCAGTGCCTTTGCAGGCTGAGGACTAGGGGGAAGGAGGTTCTGATCTTTTCTCTTCAGCTGCTTCTTTTCTCCATCTCAGTACATAAGTACTTTGGTTTGGTTTCACACTTCTCCTACTGTGGAAGGTGGGAAAGTACAGACCCACATGCATACAAGATGAGGCTCTGCAGAGCCCAGCAGACAGAGTGAGAGGCAGCATTGGAGGCTGGCTAGAGGAGGGCACACAGACTCCTGGTCTGTGCTCTGCTTGGCGTGCACAAACGTGCCATTCCAGTGCTTTTACTTAGGGTGTTGTCTTCCTAAGTGGGCAAAGATTTCACCTCTCCTCTTATTGTTTACCTGATTGTTTTACATATTGTTGTGTGATTTCCAGAATGCTCAGTAAGAAGATGGGGGATATTAATATGCTGAGTCATGAAAGACTCAAGTCAACAACTCTTGCAGATAACCCACTACTGTTGTGGACTGCTGGATTGTGTTGGATTGTTTTGCTGAATTCACACACCTATAGTATTTAGATGCAAATGGAATGCTCATCTCCGACAGGACTAAACAAAAAAAGGCTATACAAAGGAAGGTCCACCCTGTATTTGTATATACAGTATAATTAGGATAGATATACAGCTACTTTTCTTAAATCAATGAGAAGAAAGATTTTTACTAATAGCGTTTGGACAGGATATTCTATCTGTATCTTGTAATATGGATAACCACTAAGAAAATAACAATGTACAAGTTATTAACTATTGCTTTTTTTTTTTTTTTTTGGCAGAACCGGGGATTGAACTCAGGCCCTTGCGCTTGCCAGGGAAGCGCTTATTCCACTGAGCCATCTCCCTGGCCCCTCCTATTAATCAGGTTTTAACTGTCTTATTGCTATTTGTTTCTCAATAAAATAAAATAAATCAAGACAATATAAAAAAATAAGAAGATAGATGAGCCTGTGTCCAGAGAGGTGACGAGTCTCATCTCACCTGATGAGTTGCAATATTATACACACCATCTAGGATTCCTAATACAACTCTTTTGTTAGTGGTCAACTTCCAGATCCTTTATCATTTGAGATATCTTTTATGTACTAATGGTAGATGAAAAGACATTTGAAAAGCAAAGGCAAATCTAAGTCAGCAAATATTTATTGGGCCCATACTCATTTAAACAACACATCTACTTGTGCATTGTAAAGATTTTCCAAGGCAGAATCAGAGCACCAGAACTGGAATCTACATTCCAATTGCAGGAACATGTTAATTGTTTTGTAGATATGATTGAATAAGAACCTTCCTTGAGGAGGTTATTCTGGATATTCTTGCTTGAATCTATTGACTAATCACATAGAGCCTTAAAGGGAAGAAATTGGATTATTTTGCTGAATTCATGCACCTACAGTATTTAAATGGCAATGGAATACCCATCTCTAACAAAACTAAACAAAAAGGGGGATATAAATGGACCATTTTGTATCTATATATACAAAATAGTTAGGATAGATATAAAACTACTTCATCTTAATTCAATGAGAAGAAATATTTGTACCAATAGTGTTTGGACAGGATATCCTGTCTGCAACTTGTACTAGAATAACCATTACGAAGATAACAATGTGCAATGTGTTGATTATCGAATCTGTCCTACTAACCAGTTTGAAACTGTCTCATTGCTATTTGTTTCTCAATAAATTTATTAAAAAATATAAGGAGAAATGTAGCAATGGAAGAAATATCCGAGACTTAAAGCACCACTGCCTTTGAGAAGGTGCTGAAACTCAGAGTCTAAGAAATCCATTCCTTACACAGAGCACAATTGTGCGGATGCCTTGATTTTAGCTCTGTGAGTCAGGAGCTGGACTTTTGAAGATAACAAATTAGTGTCACTCTATGGCATTGAGTTTGTCATTTAATTGGATTAAGAAGCAAATACAATTGTCATCTAAGACCTAACAGTGACCCACATGCCCACTCAGCCTTGTATGTTTTCTTCTCTTCCAAAAAGAATTTCATAAGATCCCTAAAACTAATTTTTAGGCTCATTTCCATCTCTATTTTGGGACAAAATTTAGCTACAAAATTGAGAGTAATTATAAGAAGATTTTGGATTCCATAATCCATTGTATACAAAAACACGAAGAGCAATGTTATAGTGATCTATCTATCTATCTATCTATCTATCTATCTATCTATCTATCTATCTATCTATCCATCTATCCATCTGCCATCTATCATCTATGTAGTAAATAAAATGGATGTTCAGAGGAAAGGAGTAATTATCCTAAGTTTTGTAAAAAACTGAAGTTTTATGTTGGGATTAATATTAAAATTCTTATTTTTCACTACCAATTTAGGCCAGTCTTCTGAAGAGTCTCAGTTTTAAAGATAGACTTAAAAGACTGTTCAGAAATTGACCCACACACATTTTATCACCAGATTTACCAAAAAGACATAACTGACATTTTAGCAGGAAAAAGATGATCTTTGGTTGATTAATTGGATACAGATCAATCTTGACTTTCCTTTCATGTCATATATAGAAATTAGATGATAGAGTGTGAGAAAGGCAAAATAATGGAGTTTCTAGGAGGACATAGGGCAGTATCTTCTCAACTGGGGGCAGGCAAATAATTATTAATAAAGCCAGGTATGGTTATGCATCACTATAATCACAACCCTTCTAGAGGCTGAGATAGGAAGGCCACAAGTTCAAGCCCAAAAGAGAGAGAGAGAGAGAGAGAGAGAGAGAGAGAGAGAGAGAGAGAGAGACAGACAGACAGACAGACAGACAGACAGACAGACAGAGGCAGAGACAGAGAGAAACAGAGAGACAGAGAGACAGAACGACAGAAAGAGAGCTGAGAATATAGTTTAAAGGCCTTTGGATTAATCACCAGTGGTATCAAGAAAATGACTAATCAGATATAAAGTTATTTATTTAAAGACAAGAATGATTTGAGAAACACACATAGTTAAGAGACTTTTAAAATAACAAAAATCATAATTATTGAAGAAATAGCATGAATGATCAATAAATAGGACTGTATCAATTTAAAAAGGTTTTGCATAGAAAGAAAAGCAATCTGTAGACTAGATAGGTAATGCAATGAAAACAAATTCAGCTATTCCTTTAAGGGTAGACTATTATTTCAAATATACAAAGAACTCAAAAAAATTTAGACCCCTCCAAATTACAAGTTCCAGTCAAAAAGAGGACAAACTGAAATGAACAAAAACCATTAAAATCAATTGCTTCTGTTTTAATAGCCAGTTCTTTGAGTCGTTTTGATTTTAGTTTGTGTTTAGTGATAAATATCTTTGGAATGTGTTTAACCAGTCTTTAAAGCACAAATTGTCACACAGACAAAAAAATTAAAAATAATTTAATAAACAAACAAAAATAAATTTAAAAAATGAAGATGAGAATGATAAAAGTGAATGCCATTAAAATTAAGAACTTCTGTTAAGCCAAGCCTGGCATAGAACCCCTGTAATCCCAGAAGTTGGGAGGCTGAGGCCGGAGGATCTCTGCAAGTTTGAGGCTGACTGGGCTCATAGTAAATTGAAGTCCATCTGGACTACATAGCAAGACCCTGTCTCAAAAAAAAATAAAGACATTTATTTACTGAAATTTCAATAGTACAGTGAAAGAATAGCAAAAAAAAAAAAAGGAGACATTTGAGTCTATATATGTGACTAAGGGCTCTGCGAGGGTCTGAGTGTTGGGATCTCCCAAGGGTGTATGCTCGGATGAATCTCCAATGGGAAGATATTAAGAGGAAAGGTGTTTGAGAGATTAAGTCACGAGGCTAATCTGCACAGGCTGAGAGTGAAGTGTTTTGCTTTCCTGCCCAGTGAAGACATAGCTAGATGGCACCACAGCTGAAACGCTGCATCTCCTTGGCCTTCCCACTGTCTCAAACTATGAACAACAATTTTTATTGTTGATAAATTACCCAGAATAAGGAATGCTCATTACAGCACTTTGAATAGGCCAAGACAAGCTCACATGAATAAAGAAGGAAAAGATAACCCGAGTAAAAAACACTCTAACATGTAAGAGCGCATTACAATGGCCAATAAGCACATGAAATTTGCTCAGCATGATTAGTTATGGGGAAAATAAAAAGTAACCCTCAGAGAAATGCTCCCACACCCTCCAGAAGGGCTAACAAACTGATAGTATCAAGTGTTGTCAAAATATGAACGACAGGAATTCGCATGTATTGCTGCACTATATTTTCCAGTGACTATACATTTTTTCCCCAACAAAACCGTATTTGGTTTATATTTGTCAATGAATCTCCTACGTCCTCACTTGGTCTGTGGCAATAATAAAAGCTCAAACTTGCGGACTTAAAGTCTCATTCCGGATGAGAAGGTAACTACAACAGAATGAAGTTATTGTTACGAAGATAGCAACAGAGAGGGTGCAAATGACCCCCCAAGCCAGAGCACAAGGAGGTGGACCACTTGCAGCATCCAACTCCAGAGCAAGTGCAATCCTCTGTGCTGAACCAGTTTCTCAGGCCCCAGGAAGCAGCTCAACACGGCAGACTCGTGTGGGCTGTGTCCCAGCTCCACCATTGACCAGCTGTGTGACCTGGGAGCAAAATGATTCAACCTCTGCGGATTTGGTGTTCTCATTTACAGAAACAGAAATAAAGGCCTCTGCCCTGTAGGATTGTAGTAAAGAGAAGTGAGCTGCTAAAAACAGAACACCTGGCCCATTATATGTGCTCAGTAATTAGATTATTCTTTATTTTTGGGGGGAGTGAGGATATTCATGAAGCTCTTCAAAGAGAACTTTGTATTTTGTGTGACAGTAACCAATTGTGTAGAGAGCATTTTGGAATTCTTCACACCTTCTGAAAATCTCTTTTGTTTACATTTACACAGGACCTGAGGTAAGAGCTCTGGCCTGGGCCCCTGTGCTTTGTGACCAGTGGATTGAAGTCACACTTTCTGGGGAAAGTGGGGCCCTGGGCATCACTTAGCTGTTGAGATCTTTGATCACCTTTTGCAGTCTGTTCCTGCCACACACAGATTTGAGGAGACAATGGTCTGAAAGGATGCCACAGAAAGGTGTTCATAAACTGCCATATTTACAGCTTCCAAGGAAAAGGCAGAGATACCCTGGAGTAGCTTCAGGGTAGGCCCGTGCTGAGAATATGCTTGAATTGTTTATGCCTGGTAGATAAAAATGTTGGGAGTAAATATTTAATATTTACAGAAATCCCAGTGTGCTGCTACACTGATGGATGAAGAATTATGCTTATATGAATATTTGTGTGTGTGTATGTGTGTGTGTGTGTGTGTGTGTGTGTGTGCCTGTGTGCTACAGAGTGAGAAAGAGATGGGGAGGGAGGGAGGGAGACAGAGAGAGAGAGAGAGAGAGAGAGAGAGAGAGAGAGAGGAGAATTGGGAGCAAGTGGCTTACTTTCTTTGCCCATGGATGGAGAGTACCCCAGTCAAATGGGTACAGGCATCCATCCCATGAACGAGATAGAAAGTCAGAGCTTGCCTGTATGATCCTCCTTTGGTCATCCTCCACAGTTTTCTATGTAGGAGGTAAAAGACAGAGACTCTAAATGTGAAGGTTAAACAGGTCACATAATCTAGGTGAGTACAGTCTGATGAGGGGGTGGACATTGGCCCCAAATCTCAACTACTCACCAATAGTATTTCATAACAGAAAACAAAACTGGGCCTCACAGAGGCTAGAGCTGGCCAAGGCTCAGAACTGAAGAATGCCCGTGTCTTCAGCTGCAGGATTTACAGATTCAGTTAAAGGCACAGACTGGAATCAGGCAGCTCCTGCTGGAAACAGTTGCAGGCTCTGTGAACTTAACAAGATGCTGGGTCTTCTGGAAGCTGAATTTCTTCTACAAGATGAGAACAACAGAATTTTGTTGGTTAGGATGATGCATGCAGAGCATTCTGCACAATGCCTGGTGTGTAGTAAGAATTACTGTTACTTTTGTCATTTTCTTTCTTGATGAGGTGACCTAGTTCTGCATGCCTGTGATCCCTGTCTTTGCTCTGCATCTTTCTTCTACTGCAGTAGTTTTCAAACATGGCTCCTGGACCAAAAGGACCTACATCAACTGGAAGTGTCATTAGTGCAAATTCTTTGGTGTCACCTCTGTCTTCCAGGGTGAGGAGCTCCAGGAGAGACTTGGCAGCATGCGTCAGGTGGTTCTGCGCATAGCCCAAGTTGGGAACTCCTGCCCCACACTACAGCTGCTCACGACTTTTCTTTCCGTCACAGCTCTTGCCTCCTCCTGGCATATGGTGGCCCTTCTGATCTGGCTTCTTGCCTTTTCCTTATAAGCTATTCTACACATAGCTTACTTAAAAAAAAAAATATTTTACAGAAGATTCTCAGTACTTCTGGCATAAAATCCAGATGTTAGCCATGGGCTGAAATCTTCATATGATCTGAACTCTGCCTTCTTGTCAACATCTACCATCTGTTCAATCTCAGCCCCAGCCCCTTCCCCCATTCACTTTACCTCATCCTGGCTATTTTGTTCTGTTCTTAAAACACATAAAGCCTTCCGTCTGGCATGGATTGGTCTTGCGCTGCCAGATCTTACACATCTGGACTATTTTTGCTGAGGCCTCGGCTTCCATGTTCCAGTTCAGAGAGGACTATTCTTACCCTCCCTCCAACAAATCAAGGCTGCCCCCCCATATACTACCAAATGGTAACATTCCATTGCCTTGAAGGGTCTTGCCAGCATCCTACCTTCCTATTTATTTGTTTAAATATTTACTGAGTCTCTAGAATGCTAGACTATTGAGGTTATTTTTACCTTTTCCTAATTCTATCTTTGACACTTAGATAAGTACCTGGCACAGAGGAGGCAGACAATAAGTATTTGTTTGTTGAAACAATGAATGAGGATGAATAGATAAATCAATAAATTGAATGTCATAGAGAATTCTAGAAAGATCATGCCTGTGAGTCCTCATTTAAGTCATTTCTAACCCATTTCTATCACACATACATAATTGTTCAGCTCAGTGATTCACAAGAGAATGGCACTGCTGTACCCTCTCTTGAGGATTTAGAAAGTGAGGATATTTTGCAGATGAAAAGATGTATATTAGGCATCAAGTGGGGTAGATGTGGGCAGTCTAAACTTCCTGCAATGTTCTCCACAGTCCTATTCCAATGCTGCAGCACCCCCTGCACCTCCCCAGTAAATTCCAGTAGCACCCCACTTGAGACTCAGTGGCTAAGCCTAGTTTTCTTATAGTAGGTGGAAGCTGGGGTGTCCCAATATTCCCAAAGCCTTTATATTCTAACTGCAACCTGTGCAATAGTTGTTTTTTCAATAAAGAAAGCCTCAGATTGGCTTGGAAATAGTTAATTCTGGTGCAGGCAGAAGCTATTTTGCTTTTGAGTCTTTATTTTTGGTGACTAATAGGTAAAAGTGACACGAGTTCTCCTGGTCCATGGAGACTGCAGCATAAACGACATTTCTGCAGCCCATTCCTGTGATTACTGAGCTGGATATGAGCGATCGGATATTTTGAGGAGATAAAAACGTCTGACCAGCTAATAACTGCCTGATGCCAACACCAGAGCGAGAGCAGAGGAAGGGAGTGGGGGACACAGGGGGAGGGCATAAATCACTCCCAGACAGGCCTGATGAGGAATTCGTGTCAGGCGTACACAGGTATACACACACCAGACACACATACAGCAGACACCCAGATACATAACATGAACACTCACCCCCTACACAAGCACAGAATGCAGCCCACAAATACACCTGAACTCACTCAGATATACTGCATTTTAAGCTGCAGGACAGAAGCTATGCACAGAGCCATGTGTTCACATATAGTATGTACATATACAGAACACTTCCTTCCTATGCACTCCATGTAGCCACACACAAAACCCAGCTACCCACATTGAGATACACCCACACAGTTCAGCCACACAGAACACTTCTCACAACCATTTAAAGCACTATTTCAATCTAGTGAAGCACCCCAAACATGTGTGTAGAATTCACTCAGACAATACCTATGTATGTACCAATACCTATGCAAAACCACAGATACCAAAAATTGCAAATATAATTCAGAAATGCCTATGTATAAGTGCATGGTGAACTAACATAAATAGAACAGATACAGTCATGGAAATACCCATGTACAAACATGTACAGTTCCACTAAAACACACCATACAGGAACACTACACATATATACCCCACTTGCTAAAGTCACACAATCTTCAGAGATTGCTGTGCCACAAGATCTTTGCTGTACATGTATATGTATTTGTTTGAACTTTGCTACCATTCATAAAAATTAACACTCATCAACAACAAATACATTGACTTGATGTACAAATAATACTCTGTAACTGTCAAATTAAAAAATAATCACCTACAGAAAAACTAATGGGTCATGTGACCCTGTTACATTCTTGTGTATCTTCTTTCTTTCTTAAAAAGGCAGACAATCAGCTCTAGGCCCAGCTGAGGTAGAGATCTACCTTGACTCATCTCTGGCTGTAGAAGGAGGAGGGCGGGAGGGAGGACAGCCTGGAGCTTCTCTCACACTCCTGCTGGCCTCGGAGCTGGAGAGGTGGGTTGTGATCCTACGTGATGGCAACCTACTGCACGACTTGCCTGGGAACCTGTTTCACTTGTAAAATGAGTGTGAACTTCCCTACAGGATTTAATCAGAGAAACTACAAGACATAAACTAAATGGGAATTGTAGACTTGATGCCCTCATATACCTCAGAAGAGATTTATAAAATCCATCAGAACTACCTAACAAATTCACCCAGTTTTCTCTTGAACCTTTCCCTTGCCTTTTCTCCCAAAGAGACCTCCTAGAATCATGAATGACCGGTCCAGCTGGGCCTTTCTGCAAACTAAGGCTGATGGTCATTTTACTATCTTCTTAAATCCTTATCATAAAGTCCCAGAACCTGGGTCAAGTGATCTACCTGTATTATTTAATTTAAACTTTGCAGCCATCCTTTAATGTGGGCTCTGTTATGATGCCCAGATTATAGATGAGGAATCGTGGTGCCTTTGGTGTTGAGACTTGCTCACTACATTTCCAGTTGGTGACTTTGGGAACAAGGAGCCAGACATATTTTGGGAGATGTATTTCTCTACCCTCCCCATAGCTAGCCTGCAACTTCTACTGGATTACCTTCTGGGGTCAGCTTCAAGTCAGGACTCATGTCCTGCTACACTGGTACCTCCTTTACTGTGTGTCTTAGTTACTCTTTTGTCATTGCTAGGACAAAGAAGGAAAGGTTTATTTAGCTCACAGTTACTGGAGGTTTCAGTCCATGTTCAGCTGGCTCCAAGGCAGAGTGGCACATGGCAGAGAGCAGCAACTCATAGCTGCAGAACAGTGACAATGACTACAAAGAACAATCGCTACTGAAAGTCTGTCTCTCTGTCTCTTATATTCCATTCAGGCTCTCTGCCCCAGGATGAGGTGTAGTACTCACACCCACAATTGCAGCAGTACTAAGACTCATAATCCTGGCTTTGGATCATACATAATCTACGTGAATCATGAGTTAATCACAAACTCTAGAAGTCCCCACTCCATGACTACATGAGACTTTGGGGGAACAACTAGACACAAACCATAACACTATGACATGCAGGCTGGGACTGGCACAATGCTGTACTCTGCATGCAGAGTGTAGATGTCACTCTGAAGCCTCATGTGTTCTGGGCAGCTTTCTTTGGAGATGGCTGGAGCCAGATTTTGTGATGCTGGTATCAAGGGTGTGTGATTACTAAATTAATCCATTGATTGGTTTAGCATAGCTTTGGGGAAGGTTAAGGGTGGGTGTCACACCCTTGGTGTGAGTGCAAACCACCCTAAGGGTGGTTAGACTGGATAAGATAGAAGGGACAGGTTTCTAGTCACCTGTATCTTGTAGCTTGTTCCTTCTGGCTTCTGCCCACCATTAACAGTTCCTCCTCTACAATGCTCCTCCGCCACTTGCCTTGAAGCCAGATAACTATGAACTGAAATCTCTATTTAACGTGAGCTAAATAAACCTTCCTTCATTTCACTTTGGTTTTTGGGTATTTTGTGTCAGCAAGAAGAAGAGTTACCCAAACATAGCCTGTGCTCAGACTTACAGCACACTTTCCACCTTCTTAAGCCCCACCTCCTTTCCCGAGAAGCTTTACTTTTATCAATTAATTAAAATGTCCCAAAGCAATAGTACCCAGTGGCAGTCTTTCACTTAACTACACCTTGTCCCTGCTGTCATTATCTGTGATGCGTGATTTGGGGCTGACACACATACACTGTTTCTGTGCATGCATGATATTGGAGAACCATGTGGGCATGAGGCCTCCTTTTCAGGCCTTGTACATTGCACTGCACCATGGCTGGTGACCAAGAATGAAGAATTTAGTTTCAAGTTAGTTTTTTTTTTCTAGGTGATCTTGAACCTATTACTGAAACTTTTTGCATTTCGCGTTGTTTCTATGTAAAGTGAGGTGTAATCACGATGCAAGGGCCTCACTAGGGTGCTGTGTGATCTAGATGGACTGCGGAGTTTATAGTAGAACCTAGCGCATAAAGCTTCATCATCACCAACGTGGACCTGAAGCTCATCGTGAAGTTTCTAATTCACCAAGCTTTTGTTTCTATCTCCAACTTTGCAGTATAGGTCACTGCTCAGGATGGCTTCCTCCAGCTGCCTTTGTTGCATTTGCCATTGTCCTTGATATTGCATCAGGCCCAAAGCATGTTCACTGTGGTGCTTCCCTGGCTGATATCAGTTGAGGGTGATGCACTGGATGCCAATTCGGATAGCAGAGGTGCACCTTTATCTACCCGTGGTAATGATGGGAGTACCAGCTGGGGCATGTTTAATTTGGGGGAGAATGTACATAGGAAACTTTTAGAGACCTCAGTTTATGCTGCTGTTTCCCACTCATCTGGTTTCCTGAAGGCCTTCCTATCTAGCTCCTTTGAGAGAGCTCTAATTTCCCATCTCCTTGCTTTTTTTGAGATACCAGGTTTTCCTCTCTTTCATTTACAAAATACTCCCACCGACTTTAATATATCACACTATACTTTGTCACAACAAGCCATGTGCTTAAATTACTATGTAATCCAAGGACTTAAAAACCTGTATTTTTTGCTTTGATAACTTTAGATCTTATCCATGTGTAACTTAGGTGGAAAATTCACAGTGTTCTCTGTCATCCCCTGCACCACCTGGTCTTTAGGGAGAGCTGAACGTGCTTTGGTGAGAAACTATACGGCAGTACTGCCAGAGGAGCAACCTCAGAACACACACGTGTATGTGTAAGTGTGAATACATGTGTGCATGTGTGTATGTATGCATGTGCATGTGTGAATGTGTATGAATATATAAAATTAGCCAAAACCAGTTATGACATTGACACACAGTGTATTTTACTTTCATAGGTCTTGACCCCAAAGAATTAAAGTAACTTTTCCTACCCCAAGGGAGCATGAAAAAGTTCAGGAAGTCGAGCTCCCCAGTACCATATATTGTCCCTTCTCACTTTCTTGCCTATGCTTTCTTTTGTTGATGCAGCTTATAGTTCTACAGTTCCTGGTTTTACTGTAGGTCCCATTTGTTATGAACTGATTTCCTAGCAACTCTGCACATGTACAGATAACCATTTCTTCAAAATGTCAGTCATCCTGAGACCGCCTTGAGTAGTCGAGAACATTAAAAACTTCACAGGGTGTGGGTCCTCTCCATTGCTTCTGCTCTGATGTGTCTTTTTGCTAAACAAATGGCCAATAAGAAATGCCACCCACTCAAGTCTCTTTCTTCAAACCCCCTTGTACTTACTGCATGTCATATAAAGGCTTTTTTTTTTTTTCTGACTTGTGGATACCTCTCTGATGGGATGTTCATGGCGATCGATGGGAAGCATGAGTATATTGCTTGCGTCCTGAAGAAAGCTGAAGATCACTGTTAATTCTGCTACCCTGAGGACAAGGCACAGCCAGCATGGGTTCCAATTCCAAGTTTTCTAGATTTCATTCATGACACTCATGACGCAAGTCTTGGGGTGTTTCTTAAATGTCCAGCTCTCCAGCTCTTCTTCTGGCCCCCTCTCTAGGGACAAGATATATTTACAGCTAAGGAACTTGAATTTAATGAGCCTTGGAGTAGTTCTTGCCATCAGAAGAGTTGGGGAAACTGAGTCTGTTTCCCTGATGGAAGCATCTCTCTCCTCTGATGTATTTGAATGTTGTGTATTGTGGGGTTTTTTGTTTGTTTGTTTTGTTTTGTTGTGGTACTGGGGATTAAACTTAGGCCTTTGTGCTTGCCAGGCAAGTGCTTATTCTACTGAGCCATCTCTCTGAACCCCCTTTATTCTGCTTCATATATTTCTACTTCATATTTTAATTGCTGCAGTGTACAAGGTGTGATCAACATATCTTGAATGTTTAAATTTTTAAAAAGTTATCACATTTACAAACACTTTGCCATTAGTCCTTCTCAAAAAACTCCCCCTTGCTTGAAACACCTCATCTTTTCCAGCACTTCCTGAAGCAATTATCAAAGACCTCTTTCACGAGTATCTGTATGAGGTGTGATAAAAATATGGTGAATGTTGTGTGTTCACACCCACTTATTGATTGGGTTTGCCTCTGGAAGACTTCCAGCTCTTCTCTGAAGGAAGAAGGACCACAAGTATTAAATGTTTTTAATTGAATGAAAACATGGTTGCAGCCACACTAGTGCAACTAAAGATGCTAACAAGAGGACTTCAAGAAGTGGCAACAATGATAGCATAAGTGTGTTTGAAGCAACCGGAAGTATTTGGAGTGAAATTTACATCAATGTGCCCTTTTTTCTGTAAGAGACTTCAATTTAAACATCCATTGGATTTCTCAATCACACAGTGTATGTGTTTTTGTTTCCCCTGAAACAAAAATAGTGATGCTTTGGGGGTATTCATTAAGTTTAGGCACAAAGTCAAGAACTTTACATGTTTCTTTACCTTATCCTTTAACTACACTTTAGTCAGTCAGTTACTTCTTAATTGAACATAAGAGCAGCTATTCTACATTGTACCTTCAGCTTGTGCTGGGCATGATGCTAGGCTCTGCTCTTATGTCATCTCATTTGGTCCTCATGAGCTAAGGTGCCTGTTTTGCTAGAGAGGTAGTACATTGTCCATTCTCTCCCATATTCGGGATGTGGGAAAGACTGAAGGAGTTGATCAGAGGCAGAAGGGAAGGTCAGGATAAATTTCCCAGCATCAGGGAGTCAGGGAGATGACAAGTGCGGGGGCTTGAGTTCAATCCCCGGTTCTGTCCCCCTGCCAAAAAAAAAAAAAATCCCATCTTCTGCTGGGAGACTATACCTTCCTCTTGCAAGCTAACTAATGTCATAGAACATCCCCACCCAGAGGCAGCAATCAAACAGAGACAATTTACTGCCATTCTTCTTGCCTTGTGGAGAAGCTTGGAGACAGCTGCAGCACCTGTCTGGGTCTTTGGAGGGAAGTAGAAGAGAAGAAAACCTTCACATACTTTCTGTTGATCAGTGCATAAAACAGGAAAAGTGTAGGAATGACCATTATGAGTATACAGGGTCCGGATTCACCTGCATTGGAAGATGAGGATGCCTTTTAAGAGCATGGCTATATACAGCAATTCTCCATATGCTTAGAGTGGGTTCCACTTAATGAAGAAGTTGTACTCAAATATTTATTATCCAAATGAAGAAATAAACTCAATGTAGAGTCTACCTCCAAAAACTAAAGGGAAAGAACTAGCCAGAATTCCCTTTTCAGTTTAGGAAAATGAAAACGAGAAAAAGAAGCAATGTTCTCTCCCTCAAAATATTTTTGCTCATGTCACAAGGGACTATGCCTAGCAGTTCTTCCCATGAAACCTTAATTCTTCCTGTCGTGTTTCACCTCCTCCACCCTAGGTTTCCAGTAGATATCTGAGTCTTCCATAGCCTCTGACCCCCAGGGAATAAGCCTTCTATTCCAGGGAGGCAGAGGTGCTGTAAAGTTCTTCTATCTTATAAAGATATGCAATTTCAAACTGCCAGTGTATGCAGAATATGAAATTTAGCTTTGTCAGTCATGTAGGAGCAAAGAGAATAACTGATCAGGGGCAAACTTCTCTTTAGAAACGTTTCACATCCTAAAAGATACTTATTATTTACATATGAACCAGCACTTTGGAGTTCCTGCACACTTTGGGCCCATTATCCTCTGGAGCCACCAGGAAGTCTAGTGAGATGGATTAGGGGAGAGACCAAGAGAGGCTTCCTCATGCTGCTTCTGCTCCCAGAACCTGGAGCCCTTCCTCGAAATTCATTGCTCCACTCGCTGGACCATGCGGCTACTCTAATCAAATCACCCTGCACATTTCTGTTTGCTTGACTGAAAACTCCCATTTTTCATAGGAATATTTTCCCTGTCTTCAGTCATCTCTGATGTGGGGTAGAAATGCAGCTGTACTAAAGAATGATTCCATCAAATCATGGAGCAACCAGCATGGCAAGAGAAGATTGAGCACTTCTCATTCTTCTGAATTAGTGCCAAGATCAAGGGGGCTTTCATACCACAGTCACGGAGGAGAGCTGTACCTTGCAAAGAGATTTTCAAGGTGGCCAAGTTCCAGACTGTCTTAATAATTAGTCACTAGATAGACTATTGACTTCTCAGCAAGGAGCTCTCATTCAAGTCAGACAGATGGTGAGTATGTCTGGAAATGGTTCCTTCCAGGATTTCCCCTGCAACCAGGTCCTGAGAGCCAAACAGACAGCTGAGTCATTAGTTCATTGCCTTGGCCTGAGTTAATTGCCAAGCTGGCGATGTAGCTCAGGATTAGGATCCAAGTCATGAGTAGTGGACCTGAGAGCCAAGAAAAGTCTGGAAGACAGGTACAGGACAATAAAGAGTGAGGATACTTCAGACCTAGGACTTCCAGGTGAGAACAAGATAGTGAGCTTCCGTTTGTGGGGTAAGTTCTATTTTGTTTTTCTGAGAGATAAGATGAAGGGTATGGTAGGGCCTGTGGAGAGCTCAGGAAGCAGCATGAAGACATGAGAAGCTATCATGCAGTGCCGCCTCTTCTCCTGTTGCTTTACTTACACATCATGGTACTGTTTTCCTTAGTAGATGTAGCTCAGCTTTCTCCCTGGCCCACAGAACTTCACAGCAATGTTCTCCCAGGGTGACCCAGCTTTACTGGGCATCTCCAGCATGTGATCTCTGTAACAGCTCTTGTCTACAGATTTTTGTCACTAAATGAATCAGAAAAGCCCTTCAAATGATGGTGAGATTTCATCATTTTGCTAGTGGGCAGGATGGCCACGTCTCAGGGTTCTCAAATAAAGTTTACATCTGCGGTCCTGGTACAATTACCAATAATGCCACCTTTTCTCCTCCTGATGTCTCAGTTTCAATTGTAAATTATGAATCTCTAGACCAGCTGGTAACTGTGGGCACAGAGAGGGTTAAGGAACCTGCTCAGTCTCATAGTGGGTGGGTGAGGGAACTGGCCATCGGTATTCATTTATTTATGCCTTGCTTCATTCCAGAAGGGATTTGAGGCAGTCACTTCCCAACAAAGTTTAATACCTTGTCGTTACTATTTACCACCTTCAAATCATAGAAGTTTAGAGCTTCCTCTCATAAAACCAACTTGGAAATGTGGTATGCTTGTATATCAGGAGCATATATTAATTCTGACCTCTCTGAGGATTTAGAAGTTTTTCCAGATTATTTATTCTAGAGTTGTGCAATGACTTTGGTCAGCAGCAAGAATGTTTTTAATAATAATGCCAATGAAAGCTTCTTCAGAAGCATCTGAAGCACCAATGAGGAGCATAAGACAAAGAATTTTAATTCTTCCAGGTTAAATTCTCACCTTCCAAATTATTAGATATGTTACCCGGAATGTGTTTCGTCACTGAACTGAGCCTCATTTTGTTATTTGCAAAATGGGGTGCCTAGCAACCGCTGCTATTTCCTAGATGCTTAAGAGGTACCTAGTTCTAGGAGTTACATATTTTGTAAGTATCACATCTTTTAACTCTTAAACAGCCTAGTGGATTGGGGTTTCCAGTGGAGACACAAGGAAGTGAAGCTCGCAGTGGTCAATTATCTCTCTCAAAGTCACATCAAGAAAGTAGATGAGCTTACATTTAAATCCAGGAAGTTTCTAGAGTCACTGATACTGATAGTTTGACCAAAGGTTACTCTGGCAATTAATGCTTTTTACTAGTGTTTATTGAGTTCTTACTAATGCACTTGATACTGTGATAATCACCTTATATACATTCACCTCTTTGAGCCTCACACTGAATATCTATGCTACTCTTAGTGTATGACAGGCATTCCAAATACAGACATTCCTAAATCTTGCCCTATATTTTCAGTGTATAAAGGGGGAAACTGAGGCTTGGGGTGGTCCTGAGATTCAACTTCCCAACACAGTACAATAAAGAACAAAAGTCAAAATCAGAATATGGGCTGTGTCTCTCAGTGTACTGCTCCATTAGGATGGGTGGAGTGGCCTCTGAGCGGCTTCACCTGTCTCTGCTGCCTTCAGTGGCTTCTGTCGCTCCTCCTGTGCTGCTCCCCTGCCCCATGCTATCTCCTTTCTGTTTACCTACATTGCTTAGAGTTTCACGGCAGAATGTTTAGTCTAGGGTCTCCATTATTTAGGCATTTCTGATCTGCTGGCAGCTGAATATCCAGGACATCATTATTAAGGTCTGGAAATTTGCAGGGTGTTGGCTGAGGAGGCAAGGAGCCTAGACCACACACTCCTTATCCTCCAGCAGGATAGCCTGAGCACATAGTGCTCGCTCTTTCTCAGACTTAGCAAGATAAAGTCAGGCTCAACTTGCAAATGTTCAAGTCTGCTTGCTTCCTGTCTGCTATTGTCCTGTTGGCCCATTTCAGTGTCACTGCAGCCAGGGAGTATGAACACATGCGGTACTGGAAACTGTGGTTGTTTCTATCATCTTACTGGAATTTTCCAGTTGTTTCCATTGCCACTACTATCTCCACAACTCGGACTGCCGCTTGTCTTGTCTGGCTCCTTGCTTCTTCCTCTTTTGACCCATGTCCTCTCTACTTGGTGCCATAGTAGCTTTCGCAAACCACAAAGTAGCACCACTCCCCTACTCCAGACCCCGCTATAATTCTCTCTCATTCTAATCATAGGGACCACTAGGTTTCTCACCCTGCATGATGGCTCCCTGCCTGCATTATCAGGCTCATCTCCACTCCCATTCTCACCTCCCTTCTTCTCTGTGCCTGACTGGAGTGGGGGAGCATGTGTCCTGGCCTTTAAGACATTTGTGTTGCCGCTGACCATAGAGACTTCCCAGGGCTCTTCTCCTGGGAGGGCTTTCTCTTGCCCTCACTTAGATAACTTCTGCTTACCATCTTTCAGTCCCAGAGCTGATGTCTCCTTAGAGAGTTTCCTATGACCTCTTCCTGGGTCAGGACCTAGTTACATGCTTTGGCCATCCTATGCACTTCCTCCCAGAAGCAGGTACCTAGGGTAGAGTTATGAACCTGGGTGGTCAGTCTTGTTCCTCTCCTGCACTGCGCCTTCAGTGCCAGGGGAGTGAAGGTATCTGTTCTGCTTGCTGTAGGACCCATGAAGCACAGTGCAGGATCCGAGCACTGGTTGTCCTTTAAAGAAGGACACTGAGGTACCTCCCACATGTTCCCCTCACCTCCCTCTCGCCTTTCCTCTGTGCTTGTGTGGAATTTGTCAGCAAGAGAGGTGAGAATTTGTTCTGAATTTTAAACAATATTTGATTCCAAAATGGGGAGATTTAGCAGACAAAGCTCTTTCCTTCATCTTTTTATTTTTTTCTTTTTTAAGCTAAGGCTGAGATACTGCTCACCCTCTAGGGACACTTCCACCCCCCACCCCCCTTTTCTGTGCAAAATGGGCGCTGTGAGCTTCTCTCTCAGAAATCTTCTGAAAAGGGCAGGGTATTGGAATTTGAGACAAAGGGAAGAAAAATGAGCTGGCTTGAAAAGTCTGCCGGCATCATAATGAGCGAGATTATTCTGGGAAATGCTGGAGTCTGCTGTACAGGCCTGGGTAAGAGGCAGTTTATAACCAGCCTCAGGCCAGACACATATCACACACACACACACACACACACACACACGCACACACACACACACACACACATACACACACACATGGCCACACAGCAGCCTTTCACACCGGCTGTAGCTGTGCTGCTCACTAAATGGGTGAAGGCTCAAGAAATCCAGGTGCTGAGTTGAGATTACCTGATGTCACCCAATGCCACTAAATTCAGAAGCTGGTGTTTAGCTTTCTTGTTGCTCAAATATGTCCAGTATCTTGGTCTGTCTTGTGGGATCCAAAGAGAATTAGCTGTAGGACTGAGGTTGTGTCCTGTTGACAATGTGTATGTGCTCTGTTATTCTCCTTGGATCATTCTTTTTCCTTTAATAATATTATTAATTTAATAAGTATATGCCAGGCACAGATGCATTGGAGGTACTTCACCCTTAAAATTTTGTGTAGTAGGTATTATTATTTTATATCACTATAAGTATCAAGAGTGAAGCTCAGAGAGTGTAGGTCAATGAAAACACCAAGATTTCAAATTCAGGGCTGCATATCTCCAAAGTCAGAGTTCACAGGCCAATGGGAGACATAGAATCCTCTTATAAAACCCCCTACTCTCCCTCATTGTTCACTGTCTCATTCAAATTCAAACGGAGTGATGAGGGCAGTCAGACACATGCCTGGATTCTTCTTATGGGCCGGAAATCATATCATCTGATAGACACAGGAGTGGGTAGCCCTATCTATCATCCACATATTGCAGATAAGAAAACAAAAAGTCAAACAAACTAGATGACTTCCCCCAAGGTTTCACAGGAAGTTGCAACTCAAGTGTCTGCATTGCCTTAAGACTTGTGGATTTTTGTCCTTATACTGTGATCTGAAATGAGGGGAGTGGTTTGTCCTTCTGTGAGCTTCTCCAACTGAATATGTCAGCCTAGTGGGCTTAAGAATGTGGGCTCCACCATTACTCTGAGGTCTAGTTGGGCAAGGTATTCATCTTGAAAGATAAATTTAGCAGCCACCCCCAAAACTCAGTAATCAAGACAATATCTCTTTCACACCTGGAATCCCAGCACTTGGGAATCTTTTTTTTTTATTTTTATTTTTTATTTTTTGGTCTTTTTGAGACAGGGTCTCACTATGCAGTTCAGGTTGGCCTTAAGCTCACTTTGTAGCTCAGGCTGGTCTCGCTTCTCTCTCAATATGAAAAATCATTGCTAAAATTCCCAGATCAGTGAAGAAAGAATCTTTGATCCCAGCCTTGCCTGAGAGGAGTCATGGTGAGCCAAGGCTTGGCAAGGGGTCCTAGGCTCTTGATCTGTTCCAGGAGGTGGTGCCTGTGGTCATGATCAGAACAGAGGGGGCACTGTCTGCTGGGGGCTAGGATATACAGTGGGCATTGTCCAGACTGGCTGGCAATGGGAAGACCTTGAGTTGAGGACTGAATCAGACTCCACTTCTACCCATGTTCTTTGGGAAAAATAAGTGACTAGATAAAAACATTTAACCCAAGGACTTCTATGGAGTGCTAGGCTAAGCATTCACTGCCCTCAGACAATTTCCCTCTACTAGTGATTCTGAGCTTAAAAATTTCAGTCTACTTGAGAGTTATAAAAATGTTGAATTTATTTCCCAGACAAAAAGCAGCCCATGTATGAACATATACTGAATTTATATATGAGTCTATGAAGTTCAAGCATCCCCTGAACCCCACTAATAGAATTCTAATGATTTCCACTTAAGGAGCTGTAGTGAAGTGGAAAGTGTGCTGTAGTTGGAGAGAGGAAAACAATATTTACCAATAATGATTTGAGTAGATCACTCTATTCCCTGAGACTATCTCAGCAGCTGGAAAATGGAGGTGGTGATAATACTCCTACCTCACCAAAATACAAGGATGCTCAAACAAGTTAACTGGAAAGTGGTTTCCTCCTAGTGGGATGTCAGTTGAAGGTCAATGTTAACCTGCTTATCTTTAAAAAGTTTTCAGATCAAAAATTCTATTCTCCTAGAGGCATCTTCTAGAGGTAGAACTTCAAGGATAAACTGACCCACGGGCTCTGAGGTCCAGGGTTCGGCCCCCTCTGCTTGTCCCTGTCTTGCATCTCTAGGTAGCTTACTCCCCTCTGGAGTGCTCCTTCAGGCAGATATTACTCTCCCTAGTATTAGTCACAGCAGCACATAGAGAGGCTTGAGTGGATGGGTGGGGGCCTAAATGAGCTCCCATCAGCACAGCCAGTGTGCCTCTGGGGAGGGGTTTGTAAACAGTTTTCACTTACCTCCTCAGTGCTTAGCTGACTTCCATAATGAGCTCTATTGAACCGTGAGGCCACGGAGGTGTACCCAGCCTTTCAAAATGCACTGTGTTTTGTGAATCTGAGCATGAGAAGTGAAGGCAATTTGTGAGAGGTGAAGTCACAGCACCACTAATGGGGAGGCTGGAACCTCTGAGATACACAGGTCCTTATCCAAAGGCTCCAGTTGGGGCTACTGAGACATCCAGGGCTCTGGTAGACTCTGGCATGGAAGATGTGGCTGATGGAATTTTGCACTTGCTCTACCTGTGTACAAAATGACAGAGACTGAGTTGAGGGAGCTGCAGGTGCTGGCTGGCCAGTGCTAGGGCTCAGGGTCTGACCACAGCCCAGCATTTTTCAACTTTTCTGAATATTTTTCAAAAGCAAATGACATAAAGTAGGCAAAAGGACCAGATTTCTTTTGTGTCAATAACTTAAGTTAAAGTGAAATTAATTGCAACAATAAAAGGGCAGACTTAGCAGCTAAAGGAAACAGCATTTGTTCCAAGCACCTATCATCACCTTTCCTCCGGCTCAGCAATTCCTTCCTTCCTTGCTTCCTTGCTTCCTTGCTTCCTTGCTTCCTTCCTTCCTTCCTTCCTTCCTTCCTTCCTTCCTTCCTTCCTTCCTTCCTTCCTTTTTCCTTTTTATTTCATTCATTTACTGGACAAATGTATGAGTGATTACTCTGTGTTGGACCATGGTACCCACAACAAATCTGAACTGTACTCCTGTGGAATTTACAGCCCAATGGGAGACAGAAGAATTAATAAAAATCATCAAAATAAATAAAACAAAATTGCACTTTGAGAGGAGCTATGAAGGAAAGACACTTGATAAGTTGAGAGCCTGAGATAAAAGAGAATAACATAGTTAGGGAACACTTCTCTGAACAAGAAATACTTGAGTTTTGAGATCTGAAGGACTGATTTAAATGGAGAGGGAAGAAACTTCCAGGGAGCGGGGCCAGCTTGTCCTTTTCATCGAAGAGAGGATGGTCAGTGATTGGCAGATGTATCAACTTTCTGCAGTAACTAAAAGCTCCTTAACATTAGGATGCAATTTTCTTACTCAGCTCAGGCTGCTACAAGAACACCACAGACCAGCTGCCTTACAGAACACTGAACTCTCCCGGTTCTGGATGCTGAGTGGTCCAAAATCAGGATGGCATTAGCTCTGGTGTCTGGCGGCCAGCTCTCAGACGTGTGGATTGCTGCCTTCTCATTGTATCCTTAATGGTCTGGATAGAGAAAAGAAATCTCTGGTGCCTCTCCTCATAGTTCCATTCATAAGGTCCCCACATTTGAGGTATTCATTTCTTAAAGATCCTGCCTCTTAATATCACCACACTGGAGATTAGGCAAATTCTTTCCTTTTAGGGATGGAGACTGATTGAGCTTTTGCACCTGGAGCTCTGCAAGTTGCTATGGAGGAGAGAACTATATGTGAGGACCTTATGAATGGAACTACGAGGAGAGGCACCAGAGATTTCTTTTCTCTGTTTGGTAACCCCACAGAGTCCTAGAGGAAAAACTGAAGGAAAAAGCATTGATAGAACAGGAGTGCAGGAGTAGCGGCCTTGTTGTGTTTGGGCTGCTGCTGGAGAGGCAGGTGGAGTCCAATTCTGTAAAACTTTACAGTGTCCTGTAAGCATTTGCATTATTGATACCTGGTTGAATATCACTGGTTCAAAAAACTGAAATACAAAGTCTTGTAAAATCTGAAACATTTTTGTGCCCCACTCTGACAATACAAGTGGAAATTTCTGCACCCAACCTCAGGTGAGGGGTTATACTTAAAATGCAAGAGCCTCAAAAATAACATTTAAAATTATTTCCAAGCTAAAGATACGAGGTATATATGAAACATACATGAATTTCATGTTTAGACTTGGGCTCCATCCCCGTGATATCTCACTATGTATAGGGGACTATTTCTAGATCTGAAAACATTTGAAATCCAAAACTCTCTGGCTTCAGCATTTCAACAAGGGACACTCAGCCCATAGTATGAGCAATAAGTACCTGCTGAACTATTCTATTGCTATAGGTTTTTTTTTTTTTTTTTTTTTTTTTTTTTTTTTTTTTTTTTTTTTTTTTTTTTTTTTTTTTTTTTTTTTTTTTTGGTAGTTCCGGGGATTGAACTCAGGACCTTGCACTTGCCAGGCAAGCACCTATTCCACTGAACTATCTCCCTGGTTCCAAAATATATAAATTATTTTTTATTTTATTTTATTTTTTTGTATTTTAGGGAATGATCTACTGGGTGTTCAGGGTCTCACTGCTAGATCGGATTCATAGTGAGCTGCCTGTTTGTAGCCTCCCAAGAGCTGGGATTGTAGGCACATGCCACTAATCCCAGTCTCAATTGCCATCTCAGTGAGTCTTGGGGGTGGGGCCAACATGGCAGGCCTGGGGCTCAAAAAATTTTTCCCCCAAAGCATATAGATTTTAATAAGAGAAAGTTTATTATTTTTACTTTAAGGATGGTGATGTTGGTATGGAAAGTAACCAATTATTGAGAACCTACCTTGTACCAGGTTCCCACTTCTTTATGTCCAGATAATTTTGAGATATTTTCTGCTTCTATTCATAATAAAAAGGGGGAAATGAGTTTTAGAGAAATAACTTTCTGAAAGTTGTATTTATTAGGCTCTTCCTATTCTACGCTTACAGTGAGAGGAAGGATATTGGGGATAAAAGTCATTGGAAGAACATAAAATAACCATGTACCCTGCCTGGGTTAGTGTCAGAAGTATCACTATTGCTAACATAATAAAGGAGAGCTGCAAGAGATTTTACATATGGGCAGTTGGATAGGATGGGCATATGGGTAGAGAGCAAGAAGGAAAGGAAAGTTGTTAGGTGGATGAACAGCGTAGAGAGCCTGGCAGAACAGAGCCACTCAATCTCAGGCTGGGGTTCATGGGCAAGGAGGCCTTCTTCTGTAGACAGATTAGAGGTCGAAGCTGAAAAAGAGGAGTGGATCTGCATGCCAGGACAAGAACTATTTAGTGTGAAGAGATGAGTAAATTAGAGTGTTTTTTTTATGGATTAAGTAAAATTCAAATTTTACTTTGTTTAATCTGTGAGTTAGAGGCACATAGGGTAAAAACAGATCTACATTAACTGGAAAAAAACAGTATCAGATTCTGCACACCTGAAAGTTGCTGAATTGTCAAATTTTTGCCTATGAGAAAGTCAAATGTGGGAGAGAGGCCGTTTCAGCTCTGCTCTATAATGTCACAATGAAGCGTGATTTCTATGCAAATTAGTCAACAAAGAGTTCATCAACGGCGGCGGATGCTCACATTGTTCAGAACCTTGTCTCTCTCACATGTTACCTTTGTCTCTGTCAGCGAGTGATTGTTCTAGAATGCTCTCTTGGGATGTACATCTGCACATGTTGTGAGATTTCTATCTCAGGCAAGAATGTGTCGACACTGAATGTGTCGTTGGGTGCAGCCTCTGGGTTAATTAATACGTTATTGGATGAGAGACACTTTTCCTGCCCCTTTGCCCTGGTTTCATTGTTTACCAGGAAATCTGAAGCATGTTCATGTCCCCAGGGCTTTATAAAGAAAAGAGTTTTATTGGGTTCATGATGCTTGTGGCTGGAGGGTAAAACTGCCTTGGGGCTTGCATCATGGCAAAGTCACGTGACTGCTTCATAAGGAGTAAAATGCACGTGGGTGACAAAGAACAGCCAGGTAGAAGCTACCTGGCACTTGGCAGCCAGCTGTTATGGCAGCTCTTCACTCATATGGGAACTCACTCAGATCTCACAAAAGCTCCATTTCTCTTTTCCCAGGGAGGGCCCCTCACCCCCTTATATAGATTATTTCCTACCTGGCCCCACCACTGAAAGGAGCCGTCATCTTCCAACGTTTCCACAGCCAGAATGAAGCTTCCAGCACATGAACCTTGGTGAAGCACACGCAGGTCATATCCAATCACAGTACCCTCTCAACCTACCGCTCTTCTAAATCTGCTCAAAGCTTCCTGGACATGCTCAGATCTTACAGCTCCTAGTGGCCAGGGGGACCCAACTTCTATTCCCTCCCTCCTGGCTTCATTTGTCTATTGATTCATCATTTATCTCAGCATAAAGTAATTAAGTGCCCAGTGTGTGTGAAGTCCATTTCAAGCACTGGGCTGGCCTCAGATGCTCCTCCATCCTGGATTCAGGTTCCTCGTTTTGTACATGTTTCCCACGTTGATTTTTTCTTAGCTCTGCAACCTGTAGCATCATTGACCTGCGCACCAGTGTTCAGGCTTCCTCCAGCCCTTCCCAGTCTCCAGAACCCTACCTTCAGGTTAGGATGCTCCCCACCATTGTTATCCATGTTTTGTCATTTCTGCCACTGACTCTTTGCTCATGCAGCTCCTTCCATGTTCCACTCATATCCTAACGCCTTAGTGACCAGAGTCGCATCTTCACTTTCCTCATAAAGCCTTTTCCATTCATTCCAAGCAAACTTACCTTCCTGTGACCCCTGGTTGCAGTGATTTCTACTCATTACTGTAGACTCAATTATTTTCTTCTGGAGCCTTAGCCTGATTTATTAACTATAAGGAAGCACTTTGAGGTTGCAAGCTAGACTGTACACTCTTTTTATTTCATTCATTCATTGTATAGTGGAAAGTGCTCTAGTTTTAGAAACAGAGAATGAGGGCTATATCTGGATGTTTTACTTATTAGCTGCAGGAATTATTAAATGCTTCGGAGTCTGCTTTCCCTTTCAGGAAAGCTAAGGGCTTGTGGGTCTTCCATTAAGGTGGTTAAAAATTCCGGGAACTTAGTGTTTACTGAATATCAGTAAATTCTGGGTGCTTGTTTAGTGCATGTTTTGTGGAAGGCCTCCTTTGATCTTTCCATTAGGAAGCCTATGGTTAGTTGGGGGTTATGATGCTAGGAGAAAGAAGATTAAATGAGATAGAGAACAGAATGCTTAGCATGGTGTATGTGACTACAGTACTTAGTAAGTGGTGTTATGATCTACTCATGTGCATTTATTCCTCTATTCCATTTAACATAAAGCACACCCAAGAAAGTATGGCTTGGTTGTGAGTAATAAATGTCTTCTCTTTATTCTTATAATGGCAATGAGCTGGAGCTGATTACAGAGTGTACAGTCTGCTAATGCATATTTGCTGCTGTGTGCTGTTAATGGACAGAAATGGCATGAACGATAGACTGGGTTTCTGAGTAAAACACAAAGCTCTAGGGAACAGGCTTTAGATGACAAAGTGGAGAATGGCTGACAATGCCTTTGGGAATGAGAGCACTGACACATGGCTCTTCAAGACTCAAGATAGTGGTGTCAGAGATATAGTTCATTGGCATAAATGTCTGCCTGGCAAGTGCAAGGTCTCCAGTTTGATCCCTGGTACCAACATACCCACATACACCCAAAAAAGGAATTAAAAAAAAGGTTTCACAGTTGTACCTTTGGAGAATTTTCCCTTTAGCTTCCTACAAGTAGGATGGGGTTCTCAGAAGCAAGACATTCGAAAGTCTCTTAGAATAAGCATCAGAGCCATGGATGAGACACTGACTTTTCAGTGATTCAGAACCACATGGAGCTCACCAGGAGCACACTGATGCTATAGATGAAGAGCCAGTGGGTTCCAAAGTCAAGTAACTCAGCCTATGTGGGTCTTAGGTATCTTCTCTGTAGAACTGGGGCAGACAAATTCATCTGCCCAATTCACTACCATCCTCAAATGAAATATATATATATATATATATATATATATATATATATATATATATTTGTTTTTTTTCAAATTTAATGAAGAACTTTATTTTTTTAATTTTTTACTTTTTATTATTATTTTTAAAGAATACAAAATAATGACAGAAAAAACAGCATTATACATGATACAAGATTTCACTAAACAAAGTAATAGGAATCCAATAGTGGTTGCTGTATTACATGATGCTATGTGCAAATTAGTTTTCCAGATTACCAGATATAATTGTGCAAATTTTGTTTAAGAAAAAATAATAACTAAGAAGTTATAAGAAATTCAAGAGAGTAAAACAATCAGAGTAAAAACAAAAATTGTAAGCATTCACTGCTCCTTTCTTTTTTTTATATTCATATAATTAGAATTCTCAAAGTAGAAAGGAGTAGGCAATAAATATTTAAAGATTTAAAATTTCTGAATTTAGTTCAACTTATAATACTACATTTCCAAGAAAAATGAACCTTTTACACAAGAAATCTGAATAAAATTATATCAAGATGGCTTTCCTTTATGTACCTCCTTTTTATACTTTTCTGCTAGATGGTTAAGACCAAGAAAAGCAAGACCTATATAATAAGAAATGTAACTTTTGTATCATATATGGTCAGTCAAGTACCCTCAGGGTTTATCCTGAAACCCTGTACTGCACTTTGTAGATCATTTTTCTGCGTTAGCCATGTGGATGAGTCATGGCCATTGCTCAACCAACTTGTCTCTATGGAAGCCTGAGAGAATGTTTTCTCTCCATGTGACTCTCCTTAGACACACTCTACATCATGATCACTTTCCTCTCTGGTCCCATAATCTCCTTGATCAGAAAATTTGGGGCACAACTGAGTTCCATGATGTTACAGTACAGGTTCTCCTGTGTTCTGAGTCTTCACTGACCTTGAAATACTAGGACCAAAATATTGGCTGACCTTGAAGCCTTCCTTTTTCTCCAATTTTTGACCTGCAAACTTAGCAAAGTGTAATAGAAGGATCACGCTTGAAATGCCTGTCATTCTGGCCTTCTAAATATGTACTTCTTGTCATGACATACCAACTATTACTATACTGTGTTTCAAATAAAAAATTTTAAAGGGTAATAAATGAAAAATAAGACAAAAAAGTCACAAGATAGTCCTGCTACAATGCTGTATATGGATACATTTCTAAATATCTTTGTACATATATGTAAGTGTTAATTCCTATTTTTTTAAAAAAATCTTTTTCTTCATATTCTGCAAGGACTTAGAATTTAATATCTCAATGCTTGATGGAAAATACCTGTTCAATGTTATGCATATGATGTCTGATATTTAGACAAATGGTGTGGGTAAACGGAACTGCATATGTTGCAGGGTAACAATAAACTTCTCTTCTGGAGGGTCAAATGAAATATATGGGGTGAGAGAGAGCCTCAATGCTGTTGTGCATTGGTGTCCATAAGGCCAGGGAGCAGGTGAGGCCTTTCTTGAGCTCACCTTTGAATATGAGTCAGGGTAGTGCTTTCTGTGTAGTCGTGGATTATTGCCACCTCTTCCATGTCCAGTTTTTTCCATTGACTAGCCCCTGAAACAAGGTCAGAGGGAAGTAATGGCCAAGGGTCTGGGATGCATTGCTCCAGTTAGCTTTCTCAGCTATAGAGCTGACTTCTTTTTCTCTATACCTGGACCTTGCATTTACTTCTCAATTGGCTCCTCCCTCAAGGAGAATGATATTATTCATCTGAGAGAGTTGATTGAAAAAATGCCCAGGAAAGCACAGATACAGCAGAAGCCAAATAGATGTACACTGTCACTCAGTCTGTAGGGCTTCTTCCTAAAATACGGAATCACTGTCAAGTTCCCTTTCATAGGTGAAAGATTTATATATAAGAAAGTTGGGTGTAATGGGAAAAGTCAGACTGAATCTGGGAATCAGAGATAAGGAAAATCAAAAGACTTACCTAAGAGTCCTCCAGGTATTTCAGTAATAAAAACAATGTAACTCACTACTGGTTATATTTTATGTTGAATTTGGAATCAAATCAATTGGGATTCTAAACTTTAAGATCTATGCACCTCGGTTTCTCTACCTGTCAAATAGGATAATGCCTCCATCAGTATGTGAGTCTGCTTTTTTTTGCTATGCCAAAATACCTGAGACAATCAAATTAAAAGAAAAAAAAAATTACTTTGGCTCATGGTTTCAGAGGTTCCAGTCCATGGTAGTTTATTTCTATCCCTTTTCGGCCCATGGCAAGGCAGAACATCATGATGTACAGGTTGTATGAAAACAAATGTTCTGATTTCATGGTAGATCATTAGCAAAGAGAGAGGAAGGGGACAAGGCTCCAATATTCCCTTTAAGGTTCACCCACGCTGACCTACTTCCTCCAATTAGTTTCCATGTGTAAAAATTCCATCATTTCCCAGTAGATCCATCAGTTGGGGGTGAGTCTTCAATATTGGAGGGAGGGGACCGAGTGCACTTGTCAGCAGCATACTGCTTAAACACACTAAATACTCAAGCTGGACAGTTACTATTATGGTCCTGACTATTCCACAAAGAATTATTTTCATTCTAGAGTATAATAGCCAGAAGTTATTCAATCAGAAGGGCAATTCTTAGATTTAATAAACATTAATCTGACCTACTATTAGGAATACAGGAGTAAATACTATTACAGTAAAAATACAATAAGTCTGCTGGACTGGAGGTAGAACAAAAGATGTTGGCTCAACGCAGTGGTTGTGAACTACTGCACACGTACTGCAGTGGGTTGTTTGTACTATTGAAAGGTCTAAAAGATTTGCCATTATTGGCTTAAGGGGTGCAGGTATTCTTTGTGATAAGGCAAAATTGTAGAAGTAGAGAGGGCTGATGGTTGTAAAATAGTTGCAATGAACTTGAACTTGATGCCACAGACTAATAAATACAGTTTAAAATGTCAAATGTCATATTGTGTGTCTTATCACAATTAAAAACTAAGCAATGGGTGCAGTAGGCTCCATGTGGGTAGGAAGCTTCCGAAGTAAGACAATACCCTTGGGTCACCATCTAAAGGATTTCCTTGAAGGGGGTGGGATTCCTTAGGAGAAATGGCATACTTTCCATGTTGTGGCTAAGGAAGGAGGTGTGGATAACTCTTCAAGGCTGAAATGTAGTGAGGGGAAGACGGCACTGCGACCAGCCTCCCTGAGGGTTGTAGCTCAGGGTGGTCTGTAGGGGATAAAGAAACTTGAGGTTGGTGTAGGACAGAAGTCACTCTTGGAGGGAAAACAGGCAAGAGCAGCCTTGCCACAGTCTCCAACTTGTGCAGTGATGGGACTGAGGGCAAAAGTGTGTTGGAGGAGAAGGAGGTGGCAATGGGCTGCCTGCATATAATTGTATATTTAGGAATTTGTGGAAAGGACAATATGAGCTTTTCTTACCACTCTCATTGAATATTCCACAAACACAAGCCACATAAACAACATATCTTTTCTCAACTCTTATTATCATTCCCAGAACCACTTGCAGCCTTTTGGAAACCCATTATTATAATTATAATCAAGAATCCTAGGACAGAGCCATTTGTGCCAAAAATACATTTACACACAGAATTGTTTGCAGGGGAATAAGAGCTGGAGATGTTTTACAGCCCTGAAATCTATTGGTAGGGACTCCTATGCCATTTAAGTTCTTTTCCTCTGTTTGATTTCTCAATTTAAAGTTTTGTTGTCAAATTCCTAACTAATATTTTCTTTTGTATCTGCATTTTCTTTTTACTTTCCTTGTGTCATAATTTTCAAAGGCTTGAAGAATGTACTTTGTGTCTTTGCTCCCTTGGTATTTCCATCAGGGATAGCTGCTTGCGAAGGCAAAATAAAACTGATTTCGTAAGTATCTACGGGGTCTCCCACGGCCCTGTCTTCCACACAAAAATAACTGCCTACGTCCTTGATACTTTTTTATTAGAACAAAGGCTTTTATTCCTAATTAGAATTACATAAATGTAGAATTACTTTCATTTGGCTCACATTTATTTAGTTTTTCATTTTCTTCCGTAGGCAGCTATAGAGGCACCAAACAGCTCCAGCCCTCAAAAGGACATGGTTTATTATGCAACAAACTGAAGAAATATTTGTGATGGGAGGTAGAATGCAAGGAGCACCATAAAAATGCAAAATGCAAAGTGGAAGGAAAGCTATGCCATAGGATTGAAAGGTAGAATCATGAGACCAGGCTGTCTGTAAAACAAACAAACTAACCAAAGAGATGGAATATTTTGTTAGTTTTTAATGAGGTAGTTAACATTTTGTTGGTCTAAGACTAACTCTTGGCCTTATTTTCTAATGATGACTATAAGCGACATGGATAATCATGCAAAAACCTCAGTTTCTCTATCTGCAGGATGGGAAGATTCACATCTGCTTTTCTGTGACTTCCATTGTTCTTGCACTCTTGACTCTGTGGCATTTGCTTTCTCACTGCTTCTGCATTAGCCATGCTGCAAGTCTCAGATTTCCCTGGAAATGAGGCAGTCAAGCAAAGGATGACAGCACAGAGAAGGGGCTCTCACCAGCCACTTGTCTTGCTTTAGTCTTTCTCTTCTTCCTTTCCTCCTGCACAGCAGTGTGTCCAGGACCTTTGGTTTCTCACAAGAGGGCTGTATTTAAACAACAATTCCAAATGATGGTGTTGCTACTTCTCCAGAGCCTTACTATGTAAAATTTTCTCTGCCATTAGACAAGTAAAGCTTTACAGCCAGACATGGTGGTACACAGCTGTGACTCCAATATTCTGGCAGGGTGAGGTGGGAGGATCAGAAAATTGGGCATTGTCTGGTCAGATAGAAATTCACCAAGTCCCTGTCAGTCCATCAGTCAATCAATCAGTCAGTCAATCAAGCAATATATGCAGAAGATGTAGCTCAGTGTGAAGGCTCTGAGTCCAATCCCCCATGATGACAAAAAAGCCTTTAGGAACATGGGTATAAATTTGTTGACATTATTCATTAACTTCTGTTTCTTAGGGGAAGCTCACTGAAGTGGCTCTCTGGGAAAAGTTTCAGCCCCTCTTGCTGGACCTTCTCATTGTTTTTATTTGTTTGTTTGTTTTTTGTAGTTTTTAGAGAAGGGTCTCACTACTAGATCCAACTCATAGTGACCCACCTGTTTACAGGTTCCCAAGAGCTGGGATTACAGGTGCATGCTACCACGCCCAGTCTCAATTGCCCTCTCAGCATGCCCTGGGGGTGGGGCTGCACAGTGGGCCAGGGGACTGAATGCCAGCCCCTGGGTCTGCTTGCAGGAGCCCTAATCCATTGAGCTTTTGGTGGGCCCTGGACCTTTTCATTGTTTTCTCCGTTGCCATCTCTGGAATTTCTGTTATGTGCCTGTGAATCCACAGTCTCTAGAATCTGTAAATTCAAGTCAATAAAGTTTGATTTAGTGAGATGGGTACTGAGGGTAGATTGAGAACAGCAGGGATTCACTCTCCTCTGCCTATTCCTATCCTACTTTTTTGATTTTGGTAACTTCTGTTCATTCACTTGGAAAGGGAGATGAAAATAGTAACCCCTAAGGTTTTTTTTTTTTTTTTTTTTTTTACTGAAAATGAAGTCATTACTATTGCTGATTGACTGATTCCTTCCTTTCATCACTTAATGGTCAATTATCAAGCATGTATTGGACAGCTTTAGGGCATGGTGGTTACCTGGACAGATACATTCCTATTCTTATGCAGTTGTCCCAATATGGCAGTAAAAGACAGTAATAATATCTATTTAATAAATGAGCTTTTCATGATGGTAAAATCACTCAAGTCTATAGAAGAGCACATAATAGGCATCTAAGAAACATTGACATATCTGGCACTTTTAAATCCAAAAATGTTTTCCTAAATGTATCTCTCAGGTTTAGTTGATAATGAAGCAATACGTTTATCAGAGATGGCCGCAGTGACAGCACATAATAGGTACTCAGTAAACACAATAGAACAAACTGATCGAAGAGGGTGATGGAGCTGGAGCTTTCCATGGTTAGGAAGTTTGGGGTGGAAAACGCTTTGTGGAAAACATAAATGCAAACTATTCCTGAGTTCTATTAGTCTGTTACCCACGTCTTCCCTCTTGAAACACTTTGCAATCAAAAGATTTTGGAGTGGACTATTTTCAGCCCTCAGCCTTCACCCAGAGCTTCACTAAGAGGAAAAGCTGATTAGGGAAGCTCTGTGGTGTGCACATAAGTCAGAATCACCAATATCCATCCTGTGCAGGATTAGGACATTAATTCCCCACTGAAACATTACAATCATGTTTTCAATACTCTAGTGTCAGTCTTTTAAGGATTCATTACAGCGAAGACCCTGAAATCTATGGGTCTTTTTGGCCAACTTAAAACTTCTCTCAAGGCCTAGTTCAAAAATTCTCCTGATCTAAGATGGTGTCTCTAACAACCTCTCTTTCTACAGAAAGCACCAGTCACCTCCCACTGCCCCCAATCCATCTTCCAGTTGCACCCCCAGTTACTCTGATGATTTGCATTCCATTAAATATTCCTTCTTGCATCTTCCTGATTAATAAAAGAATACTGCATTTGGAATCAAACTACCTGTCATTAACTTTAGCTCATTGAAAGCTTTGGTTCTTCAGAAAAAAAAAGTCATGGACAAAATCAGAAGATTATTGTGAAGATTATAATTATTGATATCAGTATTCTCAAGCAACTTGTGAGCACTCTGTATGTTTTCAGTCTTGTTTCTTCTTTATAAATATAGTTGAACTTTCACAATTATATTGATAGATCCAGAAGCGGATGGACTATGTCTTCTGTCACTTGTTTTCTATGTAGTCTTGGGAAAGTGCCTCATTTTGTAAACTCCAAGTCCCTCATTGAAATATTATAGTTCTGAATCTGAAAGGTAGTTTCAGAACATAAAAGTGGGTTGGGTCATTGAAAATCCACATTCTCAGGTATTGCTTTTCCAGAGAATTTCATTTACAAGGACCAGGATGTGGCCCTGGAGCTGTTTATTTTGCAAGGTCATTATGGAGAGAGAGACTACATCTCCAGACACACCTGTGCTGGATGATGCCTTAGCATAAGGCTGCTCACTATTTACAAGGTTAATATTAGCTTCTCTGAGATGGATCTTCTGCAGGCTGGCTTCTCTGCACAGGAAGTGGAATATATAGTTTTTTTAATTTATGTATTCGGTGTCTCATTACACAGCTTGGACTCATAGTGATCCTCCTGCTTTCAGCCTCCCCAGCACTGGGATTGCAGGCATATGCCACTACCTCCAGGCTCAGTGTGCCAGCTCAGTGTGCCTAGGGGCAGGGCCATTGCAGCATGTGGTTCCAGGGATGGAATCCCAGTCCCTGTTTGCCTAAGCAGGCTCTTAGTCCGCTGACCTATCCTGCCAGCCCAGGAGTTGGCAATGCTTTTTGCAAGCCAGCTGTAGTTCAATGCTTGGTCAAGAAGTCCAAGCCACAAGGTTTAGCAGTCCCAAACACAGCAGGAAATGGGTAGCAGTTCCTCTGGCCACTGATGTGAAGCTGATTTGTGTGCTGTAATCTGGGACCACATCAGTCAACAGGTTGTGTTTCGAACCTTATAGTGCATCAAAGCCCAAGCTCTGAAATTTGACATCTGGGTCTTCAAAGACCTATTTCCTGCCATTCACACCAACTAGAAATAGAAAGATGCCCCTGCTGCTGTTCCCACCTCCATGATTTTTCTCCCCCAGCAGGCCTGGGGTGTGTGCTAGGCCCTGTTGGCTCTGTGTACCACAGATACTTCAAGTTTGATTCCTCTGAAAAGGATGTGTGTGAAGACACTCCGCATTACAAATGTGACTCTTCAGATTCTTGATCATATTGCTGTAAGCCTGGAACTTGTTTTGGACACAAGGTTCCTTCAGTTTCTGCCCTCATCAGAAGTGGTTGATTCATTGTGTCGAATTGAGAAGTTTAGAAGCTTAACTAAGTGAGCTGGGGACCACGGTCCTCACTTTGTAAGCATCCTGAGCCTGCACAAGAGGAAGGCACAGAGACACAGAGAAGGTATTGGAGAACAGAAGATGAACAGTGGAAGAGAGGAGAAGGGGTTGCACCCCTGCCCATATGCTCTTGCTTTTGCTGTCTTCTGCCACCTGGAACCATTGCCCCTGTGTCATGCCCCCTGCCTTGGAGCCAGCTCATTGCAGAATGAAACCTCCATGAATGGCAAGATAAATAAATCTTTCCTTCCTTACTTTTGGGCATCAGGTATTTTCTCTCAGCAAGGAGAGAAAAGTAATCAAGACAACCAAATTCCAAATAGGCTTTAATCATGCATTGCATTTATTTCTCAACACTGTTACAACAAATCACCACAAACATAATGATTTACAACAGAAGCTTATTTTCTATGGTTTTGGAGGTGAGAAGTCAAAATGGATCTCATGGGTCCAAAACCAAGGTGTGGCCAAAGCTGTGTTCTTCCTGGTGGAGTGAAGGGAGCATCTAAATTCCTAGACTTTCCATCTTCTAGAAGCTGCTGATTGACTGATTGGTAGCATTTTCTCCACTGTTAAAGCACACCTCCTCAATCTCTGCCTTGCTCTGCCATTTTTGTCTCTGTTCTGATCTGTCAGCCTCCTTTTTGGAAGGATCATACTGATTATGTTGCTTGCAGGGTATGGTAATTTAGGATAATCTCCCTCCCTCAAGACCTGTAGTTTAAGAACCTCTCCAAAGTCATTTTCTTGTTTTTGCCTTGTATGATGCGATGTTCACAGGTTCCTGTGATCTTTGGGGGGCCATTATTCACTCTGCCACACTAATGAAATATCTAATAAGCAATCACTGTGTGTCAAGTATCTTGGGACACATCAGTCAACGTAACAGATGTGCCTTTTACCTGGAGACATATTTAAGGGAAGATGGAATACTAAAGAGGTAGGGAAAATAAAGAGCGGGGAAGCCCTTGAAAGGCAGGCTGAAGAAAACCAGCTTGGAACCTAGCAAGTACCATAAGGGCCACTCAATGTTGTATGCCTGCCAGAATGAGTAAGGCTAGGTTTGAACTTCCTGGGTCTGGGTTTGCATGGAGCTTCCCTGCTGACACACATGAGAACATATTGCCTGCTCTGTTTGTCAGTTTGAATGTAAGAGCTCATGTCCATTTGTCCATATACACAGGCAATACTGGGTCTCCTACATATGTAGAATAATAAGGGTTGGATTCTGTTCTAGGTCTCCAGAGAAGTAGGTCATATCTAGTCTAGTGCTCAACCATTGGGGGGTCAAACTAAGAAAGCTAGTGCATAGGAGTTTGAAAATGTTCACATAAATCCAAGGGATCCTTGTCTTCACATTTGGTGTGATGATGTTTTACTCCTGATTCCAACCTCATCACAGATCTACATTGGTCACTGATAAGTTTTAACTTCTTTCCACTATACCCAGGGTCTTTTATTGCCTGACACCTCTCCAGCTTTGTTACCTGCTTCACAGACCTTCAAACCAATGTTCTAACAATGCATTAGTGGCTTACTGCATCCAATGCTCCATGCTCTTTCATGTCTAGATATGTTTACCCACCATTTTCCCTCTTAACCTCAGCAATCACCAGCCCCAAATATTTCATTCTAGTTTGCTTCATATATTTCTGTGCATCTTTAAAAACCCTAGTCAAGTGTCACTACCATCAGGAAATCTTCTATGAACTTCCAAAGTCAGTTCAGAATGCCTTTGAAATGCATGTCTACCCTGAATGTATCTCTATTCTCATTCCTGCTATAGGTTTATTTGTATGCTTGCAAATCTGACTCTCCTACTTTACTATGAACACCCTCATTCATTTCATTCTTTACACCATTGCTCCCTACAGGGCCACCATGTCTGATCTCAGTCCCCATATGGTAATCTATCATTCCATAGAGTAGGACATGCACAATGTCCCTGGACTATTCTAAGCACAAAAATATACTGCAATACTTACAAGTTGAATGAATGAATGAATGACTAGAAACACAGTTTGTAAGCATCATATGCAATTCAAGAATGAATGTTTGGCTGGGAGATAGCTTGGTGGTCTCAGTGCCTGTCTGGTAAGTACAAGGACCAGAGTGTGCTCCTTGGGTGTTGCATGCTGTGCATGCCTGGGACCCCAGGCTCACCATGCTGGCCACCGAAGCCAAGCATGGTGATGCATACCTGCAATCCTAGTACTGGGGAGGCTGACACAGGAGGATCACTATGAGCCCAAGCTGTGTAGTGAGACCCTGTACCAAATAAATAAATAAATTCAAGATAAAAAAACAAACAATGGGGCGTGGTGGCGCATGCCTGTAATCCCAGCACTCGGGAGGCTGAGGCAGGAGGATTGTTGTGAGTTCGAGACCAGCCTGAGCTCAAGGCCAGCCTGAACTGCACAATGAGACCCTGTCTCAAAAAAGACAAAAAAAAAAAAAAAAAAAAAAAAAAAAAACAATGAACATGTTTGTAGAAATATGACAGTGACACACATGCTTATCATTGTAAAGTGTTGACACACGTGATCTCAATTTCAAGTACTGTGCCCTGCTTGAGCAGCTGTGCACCAGTTCCCAGAGAAAAACTCATTGGAGAAGTGTGCCTGTCTCCACTGACATGATTAGTACAGACAAATAAGTACATAAGACAGTCATGCTGGCTTCTGCTTCATTAGAAACTCAAGGGAAAATTGTGTGCGTGTGCATGTGTGTGTGTGTGTGTGTGTGTGTGTGTGTGTGTTGGGGAGCATGTATAGTATTTCCCTCACAGGGATAACATCAAGAGAGAAAGGAATTTTAATTTTTAGGGTTATTGAGAGGTTATTAAAGTACTGCAAGGTAAACACAAGGTGGGATGTCACTGAGATAGTGTTTCTTCTGACTCAGAATGACAGCCAGGGAACATTTCACTTGAGTCTCTCTGAACTGGGATATGCCACCAGCAGCAGTGAATAGTGGAAAATGACTTTTCCTTCTCACTCTGAGAGGCTTCAAACAGATTTATTCATTCATTTAGTTATCCGTTAAATATTCATTAGTGCCTGCGTAACCAGCACTGCACTGGGTAGGCAAGGAATTCAAAGATGACTAAGATCAAATCCCAGGCCTCAAGAAATTTGCAATTCAGCCTAGAAATTGTCTAGGTAGGTATACTGTTATCATGTTAGAAAATTTTAAGAGCTAGATAATAACAAACACTTGCTGAGTATAAAATGTGTGCCATGTTCTACATTATACACTTCGGGCGCATTAATTCGTTTGTCTTCACAATAATTTTTTGAGCTTTCAGGCGAGGAAATGAAAACACAAAGAGGATTAGTATTTTGCCCAAGATCACAAAGCTGTTAGGGAGCAGAGGCAGGACTTGTACCCAGGCATTCCATTTCAGACATTTTTTCCATTGCTGGGACAAAACACCTCACACTTGCAACTTAAAGGAGGACAGGTTTGCTTTGGTTTATTTTGGTGATAGAGGCAGTTCACCCCATTGTCAGCTGCCTCTGAGGCAGAAGTGGCACCGTAAAAAGAAAGATGCTCAATCTATGGCGGTCGAAAAGCAGAGAGAGAAGTGAGGATCTGGGAAGGGAGATATAACCTCCAAGGCAGGCCTCAGTGACATGCCCCTTTATAAGAGGCCCACCTTTAACAGCACAATGATCTATAAATTAGTCAATAGATCAGTTCACTCACGAGTACAGTTTCTCCCTTGATCCAATTGCTTCTTAATAGCCCTACCTCCAAACGCACGAGCCCTTTGGGAGGCATTCTAGATCTATACCGTAATATCATCTGTCTCCAGAATGTGTGGTCTTACCCTTACCGTTATTCAGCCAGAATAAGAAGTGCTTCATCCGACATCACAACAAAATATCTGTTATGCACAATGTTCAGGTAGAGAGGCTGGTTCTGACTGATAATTTCAGTCCATGTTCAGCTGATTCCAAGGAGGAAATGGCCTGGTAAAAAGGCACAGCAGAGGAAAGGTGATAGACTCATGGCAGTGCGGAAGCAGAGAAAGAAGACAGGAGTAAGGCGCAAGAACACACCCTTCCAGTTCATGCACCATGTCATTCACCTCCAGCCACACCCTGTTCCTTATAGCACACTCAGCTACTGAGCTCATCGGGAGATGAATCCACCAAAGAAAACCATGTCCTTGTGGTCTAATCAGCTTTTCTCTACATGAAGATTTCGAGGTATGTTTTAGATCTAAACCATCACAGTGATGCATGCAGGTTATGGGGGGAGGGTTCATCTCACCTCGAGTTTCTTAAAAACGGGAAACTCTTGGTTCAGGTTTTGAAAATTGGATAGGGGTCACTAGGCCACTAGGTGGACAGGGAGCATAGGGAACTGAGAGCACAACCATAGCCATAGTCAGGCTTGAATAGCATATGCCTGTGGAGTAGATGATGATATTTTTATTGCAGTGGCAATAGTAAGCAGAGCAGCCTCAAGCTCCTGGCAACATGATTGCATCTAAGGTGGACATTGCCAGTCACAAGCAACAGCCTTTCTGAAGCATCATCCTAGCAAAAAAAGAAAGAGTGCCCCTTCGTCATGGCTGAATGGTGATGCAGGAATGGAGTGACAGTCGGGGCCTTCGGGACTCCTTCTCTTCTCATTCTCAGGTGTTTGCCATTAGAGAGGGTTGGAGAAAAAAGTAGTGAAGGTTGGTCATGCAGGTGCTATGTGCTATGGTAGGAACTGGTGCCTTTGTAATATAGGTGATGAGGTTTCAGAAAATTTGTGTGGGTATTGAAAAGAGGATCACGTGGCTGCTGAATTAGTGGTAGTGACTGTGATGGTTGCTTCTCTGTTTTGCCTCACATCGCTGTGATTTCTGGCAAGGAGTAAAGCCAAAGATCAAGGAATTCTAGGGAGTGACAGTGAGAAGGAATTGTGAGGGAGTGAGTTGAGATTTTTGATTGAGTACCTTGGAGTATTTGGGAGAGTTTGCTTCTTAATTTATGGGGTTGAAGCTGTCTCCTGCAAACCCTTAGCTCTTTCATCCTGCCAACTTACCTTTTCCTCTTCAGAGTTTCTCCATCAATAAAGATGACATTCACTAAAGTCAGGGAGAATATGTTCTTGTTTGGACTGTGTTGTATGTGCATTGAGTGGCTTTAGAAATGTCTGTTTCTTCTGTGAGCCTCAGTTTTTGCACCTGTGGAATGAAGTGGTTATAGTAAAACATGGATGCATAGCTGTGCCATGTGTGCTTGCATTCCATCTACCATGACCAGGGCAGACATTGTTAATAATCACACACTTCTTTACATAGTGAGGCATCATCTGGCTTTAAAATTCTTCTTCAACTTAGTGCTCCAAGATGCCAAAGAGAGTTGATACATGTGTGATTCTGATTCTACTGTCATTCCTGGAACATATAACCTCAAAAAATCTCTTTTGCTTTTGATGTTCTTGAATTCCAGGAAAAATGGTTATGCATGTGACTAGGTGAAAAAGATTCTGGAAAGAAATATTGATGTCAGATATTTTAGGAACATTTTGAGCACCAGTAGACTGTCGATAGCTTTGGTATTTCAACTAAGGCCACTATTCAATGTGATCAAAGCCACATAACAAATGTCAGTCCAGTGGCTTCATTTTAATTGGCCAGGGCATAAGAGGCCATGTTCTTATTACAAGGAGATCTATAAGGAATCACATCCATTAATGGTTCCCATTAAGTTCAGGACATGTGGGGAAAATTGTAGTTTGATTTAGTTTAGCAACACGGAGATATTGGCAAGATAATCACATAAAAGCGACACCTTTTATGGCTGGGCTATTTGATTTTATGTCAGTGGGTTTCAATTTCTTACATTTTTATGACGGTATATAGGTTCCCCCATTTCATGTATGCTTTAGCCAGAGTAAAGGTTAAATAGATTGTTTTAACATTCAAGATTCAAATCTAATCACAACGATTTATAAAAATATTCCTCATTGTAGAAGATACTCCTTCACCTGTGATGGAGTCTGTGGCTTCTCCCACCCTGTCTTCATGATGCGAGACAGTACAGTGAGGCAGTGGGCGGTGGAAGCAGAGAAGACAGGCTGTGCTAGAATTCACGCCAGGTGCAGGGACTGTCATTAATGTATTTTTCTCTCTGTACAATGTCTCATCTGTAAAGCCAAGGCCGTAGGACCTACCAGTGGGACTCTTACCAGGACTGAATGGGACAGTGTATATAATATGCGTAATCAGTGCTGGGGTACAGACTAAATCCTTGAAAAATTTACATCCCTGTGCTCTGTGGGTTGGGTGAGGGAACAACAATAGAAGCCCATCATCTCAAATTAAATTTCCTATTAAAAATAATAATAATGAAAGGGCCATTATTTCTTCCTCAGAACATAGTCCTAAAGACTGGCGACTTCCTGCCAGGTATCAGGAGATAAGAGCTGAAGTAGGTCACCTGACCTGTAGGGAGGTAGCTGGCAGTGATGCCCTTGGTGGAGTTATTACATGGACATTGTTTTGGAGCTGGAAGAAGGGAGGTCCATAGAGTTAGTCACTTTCAATAGCCCTCAGAGTCCTTGGTCACATTTAAGCCCTTAATTCACCTTCCATTTATGCCTCTTCCCTTCCCTGGTAAGTTTTTGAGAAGTCTTTGAAAGAGCGACTCGTATTATGCAGGCCTAATGTAATTGGCAGCCCCCTCCCATGTGCCGCTGTTGAAAATCTTGCACTTCAGAAGCCTTGGTTTCTATCAGGGGCAGAATCTCCAGTGATTATTTGGCGGGCTTCTTGAAGAGAATTCTGGCTGTCACTTTAAATCCATCCCCCTGACTTTCACTTTGGTCCTATTTAAATATTCCAGACAATTTCAAGACTTAATAATGATGAATACGATTAAGATTAGGGTTTAATAAGAGTGTTAAGAAAAGATTTTTCATTCCAGATGGAGGTGGGCTGCTGTGAAAATTGAATTGGCACCCTGCCTTCCAGGGTGACCTGGTCCCTTGCCTCCCCTGGTTTGTTAACCCTCTTGGGCCAATGACCTAGGAGTAGTTTGCATTAGGTCCACTTACATAAGGAAGTCTCTCTGAGTTTGGCAGATTGGTGACAGGCCACATGCCCACCTCTCCCAAGTCACCCTCAAGCTATGGGACAGTAAATTTTCTTACGCATCAAGGATTTTTCTCTGTGACATATGATACAGCTGACAGTGGTGAATCTGGAAGCAAAATCATTAGAATTCAGGTGCATCACTACATGAAGCTCCTTCTTGGCTTGAAGCTGATTTTGGAGATGGTTTTGTATCTGTTCCTACTATATGAAGAAGGGAAATAAATGAGGAAAGTGTTCAGGAGATGAGGATGTAGACCAGGGTGAGCCAACTTGTGCTCTAAGGGGCAGGAGAGTAGGCAGTGTAGGCTGGGAGGGCTACAGCACCCCATGACAACTACTCAAACTTTCTCCTGGAGCTGTAGAGCAGCTGTAGAATACACCTAATGACAGCATGGCTGCATTCCACTAAAATTGTAACTGTGGACTTTGAAATTAAATTTCATGTGTCACGAGATATTATTCTTTTGATTATTTTTCTGACTATTCAAAAATGTAAAAACTACTCTTAGCTGGATGTATTTGGCCCCATATCAGTGGTAGTTTGCTGACCCATGGTCATATCCTTTTAATGGAGGAAAATTTTATCCTGTGGCAGTGTGGAAAATTCCATGTCCCGGAATCTGAACGATCAAGTTAGAAACTATTGCCTCTCTCTATAGTTTAGGGACTGAAGGGGGCCAAGACACATTGCTTCCCTTTGATTTTCCCATCCTTAGCCTATCCCACCTCTAACAGAAAGACATGGATTTTGATCACCCTATGTCCCCTAAACATTCAGTCTGGATGACACACTCTCTTCTTTCCTGACCCTCCTTTGTTTCTCTCCACATTCCCAGCATTCAGCCTAATAGTTTCTTGGGGTTCTTCTTTTCTCCAAAATCTACAGTGAACCCCCCACCCCAACACACACACACACACACACACACACACACACACACACACACGCACCACATTGTAGATCAACATCCAGTCTTCATTCTGACTTTTGGGGCCTCCTATGCTGAGAATCCACTACATCTACACAATTGGTCATTACATAGCTCAGGAGAAAAAATTTAGATACTGTGTGTCAGTCTCCATGGCCTAGTGCTACCCAGAACTTTCTCTCTCCTTACCTTAGCATATGCAGAGCCCTCAGTCTAGAATATATCCCCCTCCTCTTACCCACCCCTTGAGTCTTGCCTCCAAATGGAGATTCCTTGACCATTCGATTGCCTTGGTCTCCCTGCCACAATGCTGCCTTCAGTGTTGGTGCCAGTCAGGTAATCACAGCATTCGTCTTCATCCATCTATTGGTGACTGGGTGTCTTGGTGCTGAGCAATGGGCTAGATAGCAAGTCTCCAGACAGAACCAGATCTATGTCCCTACTTTGCAGGGCCTTGGAGTCATCCCAGGCTAAACACCTGAAGCCCAGGATGAAGAATAGCAGGCCTGCCCCCAGAGAGTCAGTGGTCCTACTTCAGGCTAACTTCAAACTCTTTCCTCTTCCCACCCATCATGCATAAGGTAGTGGTGATTACGTACAAAACTGCAATACACACCTAATAAATTAGGTGTTAATTCTGTTTGACTATGTGGTTTACCTTTGATCTAATGAAAAACATATGCATTGCAAACTTAAGAATTATGAAATATTCCGTGGTTCTGCACATGATTCCTTCTTCAGTGTCATCTTTCACACCTTCCACTTTTCTTCATCTAAGCAAGCCTGGACTTCTAGTTCTACCCTGTCAATGTAGTGTCCGAAGAATGTAGGTCTTTTCATGGGCCTTACCTGCACTTTGCCCTCTTGGGCTAACTTATCTGCCAAATTCCTGCTCCCCTTTCGGACTACAGTTTAAGCATCTATTTTGTGAAGTCCTCTCAGCCTCTTTGTTTGTAGTCTCTTGTAAGTGTCTTTTGGGCATTTCCTTCCTCATAGAGGAAGGAAATTAAAGTCATCCAGAGATCTGAGGCCATGTCATATTATTCATTCCTATATTCTAAAAGTCTAGCAGAGAGCCAGGAACATCTGTGGTTAAGACTGAATAAATGGATGTTTGAAAAATGGAATGAATTTGGAATTTGGGAATAATAAGCTGGAAGGATTTTCTTTGTAACATTCCTTCTGGGGCCATATGAAAGTGTTTTAACTGTGAGAACCATTAATGTGTGCAATTGTGGGTGACACTAATGAAGGGTAAATTGGGGACTGGTAGGAGAGAAGAGATGTAGAGTGGGTGGCTAACCAGGGGTAAAGAGATGTGCAAATCAACCCTGGGAGTAATGGGGAGGCTGACAGAAAGCACCGGGATCTAGAGTACCTACCCAGTATTCATGTGTGGGAAGAAAGCTGTGATAGGGAAAGGTCTGCTCTGTCCCCAGCTACCCTGATCACTGTGCCCTGGCCTGGAGTCATCGTGTCCAAGGACTGAGGACTGGCAGGGCACATAATATTAACATCAATGTATGTGTAGTTTTCATTAGTTCACTACCAGTAGACTGCCACAAAAATTCCAGGGTATTCCTTCACCTCAAGAATCCAACTTATTTCTTATTTCAAAGATGGCAATGGGCTCATTAAGCAGAGGTCAGAAAGGACATTTTTCCCCCTATGGAGCCAATTTAGCAGATGAACTTCTCTATAGTGAGAACAAGGTTAGATTCTGGAAGAAGGAAACTGTCACTAGAGTTATTTCCTGCTGTGGCAACTGATATAGGGTTTGCAAAGGGGGTATCTTTTTCAGATGTCCTTGTAACTGTCACCTACTTGGGTCTTCTCTGCATTGTATGAAGACTTCAGGTGAACTACCTCAAAAGCCCTTTGAGATCATATGTTTTTGCTTGCACTATAACTTCTATTTTCTCCTTTCTTCTTTTTCAGGCCAGGACTCCAATGCCCTTCTTGTTACAGATGAAGAAACTAACGCTAAGAGAGAAATGATTTGCCCAGGATCATTTTGCTCATGGGGGTGAGACTTAACTTGAACTTACATCTGACTCCTGAGCTACACCCTGCTCTCTCTACACAGAGATGAGGCTCAAGTGCAGGCAAATGGTCTTCTGAACAGGTCTCCTGGCAGAGGCCTAAGCACAGAGACTTTAGATACCAAGCTCCACATAGGAGTGGAAGTAGAGAGTATGCTGCAGGATACAACAGATCTGCTGCTACAGTCAAACTGAGGGAGGAGGAGAAATGCTTGTAAGGTTCAGGCAGAGTGAAGGGTCAAATACTAGAATATGTTGAGTGTTGAGTGACAGAATATCTGGGCTCTACTTGTGGGCTGGGTCTGAAAGCCTGGACAGATCCCAGGCCCTTTCTGAGCTCCAGTTATCCACTTGGTCTTCAGGATATGGTAGGAAAGGACTCTTCCTCTCTGCCTTTTGAGACATCAGCATGGTGGAAGAGCAGCGTTGGACCTGAAGCCCTTCACAGATATTCCCTGCCCTCTCCCATCCCCCACAGGAGCTCTCATGAGCCCTGGTACCAATGAGTTTAAGTACCCTGATGAGAATTGCTGATGCTTTCCTGTAGCTCTCAGGTTCCTTCTCCATATTAATGCCATTTTTTGATGCCTGACCTCCCAATTGCAGGGTTTCCTGTACACTGGAGGATGTTTATCTGTCACTCTGATGCCTTCCACTCACCCCAAATCAAAAATGTCTTCTGACATTTTCATATGTCTCCTAAGTGGAAAGATGACCATTTTAAGGAGACAATAGTCATTTTTTTTCCATCATAAAGATTCTCTGGTTCTCCAGGACTTTTAAGTCAAAACCCCATACTTTGGTGTGAAGCTGGAGGTGAGCTTTGCTCCAAGGGTCAGGCAGCTCATGGCCTCATCGCCCAGTGCCTGGTAAGCTAGAGATATATTCCAGCACTCAGATCATCACCACATCTTCAGACCTGTACACTTTTCTACATAGTGTCACTTCTGTTTTTCTTAATAACACAGGAACTCCTCCTACACAGCTAGGTGATGATGCTGGGCTCTCATCCCTCTGGTAATACTGTTGCTTTGGAGCCTCTGAGCAACTGGTTCACTCTCTTTCCCTCTCAGTGGTGAGATCCAAGGGAAAAGGAAGCACATTGGACTCAGCTTGGATTTTGCACCGAGGCTAGCATGCAGCAGACAGTTGCTAACCCTTTATTGATTAAATAAATTAAAGGTCATCTAGTTCAGCTGCTTTCAAGCCTTTTTGAGGTAGCCCCACATTTGTTCAAATGCATCTGCAATGGTATTGTGAAGAGATAAATGTAGCGTACCCTGATTAAAACTGGAAGCTGAGATGCTCCTCTTTGCTTTCTGACACCATTCCCTTCCCAGGACAGCCACCCCTGCCTTCATTACCAGCATGCAGATATCCTGGTAGAGCCCAGAGCAGAGGTGCTCTTAGAATCACCCGATCTGGTCAACCTCAGGTGGATGCTTGAATTGTTGCCAGTTAGGCTCATAATTCTCAAGCCTAGTTGTCTATCAAAATCAACGCTATGGTGAACGGCATAGAGTCACAGAACCACAAAGATAACTTTGGATTTAAAAGGTCTGAGGGTGGGCCTGAGAATGTATATATGTGTGTGTGGATGTGGATGTGGGTGTGGGTGGTTGGGTATGTGTCATCAATGCTGCACAATAAAAGTGTTTCAAAAATACTTGTCCCGCACTTCACAGTGAACATAAAAATCTAAAAACCACTTCCAGGTAAAACTAGGTTAGGAAAAAATAATCTCACCAGGTAGTTCAACAGTGCAGTTAGGTTCTGGGAACCTCCATGCACATTCTTTTAACTAGATGTTTCCACCCATGCCTACTCCATCCTCTTCCTGCAGCTCATTGCTTTTGAAGCTGCTCTTATGACTAGAAAGTTCCTGTTACTTTTAGAGACACCATAGCTATAAACTTTTTAGTATTCTCCACAGTCCTTTCAAATTCACACATCTCAAAGAGTATTATCTGGTTGGTTGAATTTTGACTGGAAGTTTAAAAGAAGGAAGGGCAGCATTTCATCGGATGATATTGCGGTTACCGTTACATACTGTCCCTGCCGTGAGTAGGACATTCTGGGCCTTTCAGCAGATCTGTGAGCTCTGGAGCCTGTGGCTGAGTGGGTGAGGGGCCCTATGGAAGGTGGCCGGTCCTTGTTGGCAGCTCCAGTCACTCTGGAAGCTCCATGTGTCTCCCAAAGACTGTTTTCCTGTGACAGCCCAATTTACCTTTGAGGACAGGGGAAGCTGCTTCCAAAGGGAAAAAAAAAGATGGAGAAAGAAATTCTGACCCAAACAATCCTGTTCCTCAGGTAAGATGTAGTAAATGTTCATGCAAGAGGAAAAGAATGCAGTGGCTACAACTGGCAAGTGAGTTCTAGTTCAAGTTTCTCTATCAGCTTCTGTCAACTCTTAGAGTCTGTTGCCTCTTTTATAGATTGGCGACAGATACTTCCCTTCTGAACTGCCAGCAAATATACAATGCAACTGTGGATAACAGACTATCCAGGCAGCCATAAAGCAGTGCACTGGTATGTAGGAGCTCTTCCACCAGGACTCGGACAAGGGGATAATGGTCATTGCAGTAGTTGCCATTCATTGAACGCTTCTGTTCAGGATGTTGTACTTATGTATTACACAGATTAATATTGAATTTATCCAGTAAGTATATGAGATACTTGCCCTAATCTCACAGGTGGAAATCAGAGGCTGAAAATTTGGCTAAATAAAGAGATGGTAGAACCTAATTTCATAGGAAAGTAGTAGCTAATATGGAAGGAGTAAAAGAAGGGAGAAACAACAAAAAAAGAGGCCTCCAACGATTCTGTCTCTAGTATTCCTGTCATCGTGTAAATACCTACTCTTAACTGTGAGCTGCTTTAGTCACTTGCTTCTAAGGAACAGTGGAGGGAATAAGGTATTTCTCCTGGGAGTAGCTTACATACAGTTTTGATATTATCTTTTATGTTCTCTCCAGTGTTCTCATTTGCTTTTTAGATGTCCTGTACTAAGAGATGTCCTATGAAAATGGCACAAAGAAATAAAATTGAGGAAGAAAGGAAGGAAGGAGAGAGAAAATAGAGAAGGAAGGAAATGAGCATAAAGAATTCATGGGCTCCTACTTTCAAGGCAAAGAGCGGAGTACATGTTTTCATGTGTGAAGAGTCTGGAGAACAAAGCAAGGCCACCTACAGTTGAAGATGTTGCTAAAGGCAAGATTTCTACAAGAATCCATAGAAAGATGTTTAAAGTGTTAAAGACACAGGTTCCCAAGTTAGACCATGAAGGGTTGAAACCTGCCTTCATTACTGATAAGCATAATAGAGCACAAAGGGTTCCAGGTGTATGTCTTCTCCTTCCCCTACAGTAGTGCCCTTCTGGCCACCAGCTAATATATTACTTTCCTATTGTGTAGTGAATTTCTCAGTCATTATTGTCCATGGTTTCAGCACACTGGGAATTTGGGATCAACTTTCTGGCTGAGTCTCCATGTCCACTGTAGCAGTGGCCCATTGAAGGCTGGCCTTGTAGGCTTCATGCTGCAGGTCTAGACTACTCACTCCTGTGATGTGGGAAGTTGAGGTCCAGTTCCTCTAAGTGAGGAAGAAACAGACAGCAGTTATATCAACTGATGGCAAAACTTCAACTAGCTCTCAGTTGCCAGTTCAAGTGACTGTATTCTTTTCCTCTTACGTGAACACTTACTGTAGCTTACCTGAAGAACAGGATCCTCTGGGTTACATTTCAGCATCTTCACAGAATGGTAGTGAGCAGAAGCAAAATGACTGATCCAGGACACAAAGGCAGAAACCGAGCTGTCTCTTGAACCTAAATTGGGAGCCCCTCTCTGCTATTTCTACTATAGTCTATTCATCAAATAAGCCAGTACTGACCACTTGAGGGCAAGGACCACACACATACGGAAAATGAAAGATGCTTGGTGGACATCTTGGAGGCTAGTTCCCATGACTGGACCCAAGCCTATTCAGAACAAAGACTGTTTTTCAATATTCATTGAAGTGAGGTGTGGTTACATGAAAAACATTTGGCTTGTTGGAAGTAATCTGTGCCCCTGCTGAGTTCTTACCTTCAGGGTTAGGGAGAAGCCTTTCTTCTCCCTAAGGCTTGGAGCAAAAGAGTCATGGCTGAAGCTGAAATAACCACGTAGGGCCTGGACACTGTGTTGAAGATGCTGAAGAGCAAATAGAGGGAGGCAAACCCTTAATTATGGACCCATAGAGAACACACCCAGCTGCCTACATTTCTGAGGGGGAAATAGGCTTCTTTTACACTTAAGTGACTGTTACTTTGGCTCTTAGATCACAAAACAGGCCAATCTGCTCAGAGCTGGTACTAGCAAATTGCTTATGATCTCAGAATTTCACTTCCTTCTCTGTGAAATGCAAATAATCACCCAGGGATGCTGTAATCAGGAAGTGCTGCCGGCTCTGTAAAGTAGTGCAAATCTGAGCTCACAGGAATTATTCCATAGATTTCTAAGTTATTTTTATCCCCATGTTTATAGATGGTAAACCTGTGTCAGATGACAAAGTCAGGATTTGAACACAACTTTTTCTTCAAAATCTGTTGTGTTAGCTGTTGTGATATAAACCATTTATTATTTTTATCCTCCTCCTCCTCCTGCTCATCATTATCATCATCAAACCTATGGCCTTTTGGATGCTACACATGCACTATTACTTGAGTAAACACCCCTAGCCCTGGTGAGTGATTCTTCTGTTAAAGTGGGGACCAGTAGGCGAAGCTGAGGCCTTACTGGCAGGTGAACTGGTGGTGGGTATGGAAAGAGTTCAGGGTTCTGAGAGCAACAGGGAGCATTTGCCTGGCCTTGGAAGAGGAGAGGCAGGAATAGAGGCATAGAGGTGAAGACTTCCTATTTCCTTTTGAGGAGGCCCCTTTATCAATCCCAGCTTCACAATCCTGGTATGCCCAGAGGCCTTTGTTTCTTTCACGTGGCTCTCAATTCTGTTCCTCAAATTCACTCCAGGATGGGATGTGGAGGAGGTGCCAAGCAGTTTCTGGGACATGACTTACTTTGGATTTCTTTGCCAGTGCTCATAACCAACCCTGAGTTGCACTTTTCACCCTCGTTTGGATGATCAGGTATAAATATACATTTTAATTATTTACATAATTAAGTCAGTGATTTGCTGCTGATCTGATATGTTTGACAATATTTCAGAGCCATCTGTTTCCTAATTGGACTTAATCTCCAGAAGATGTTACTAAAATAGCCACCAAATAATAACAAAATAAAAAAGCAAGCCACAAAATAGACCCACTCTTCCCTTGAACTAGATCCATGGATGTGTAAAAGCACATAAAACACGATTATTTCTATCCAATGTATTAGTTTTGGATACTATGTTCATGTGACCTGGTGGCTTATGTCATATGTCAAGGGTATATAGATGATACGGAAAAATGACCTCTGACGAGTTCTTGAAGAGGGAGACTCAAGAGTTGACGCTGTGTGACCTTTGGCAGGTTGACTTTCCTCTTGGAGCCATATCCCTGATGTGTACATAACCCTGGTATCTTTGTTTCTTGAATATCTTCTTCACTGTATGTCACCCCTGCCACCTGCATGCTAGTTCAGTTGGGCACATTTTATTACTGAAAGTCCCTCCTTGAAGTAAGGTCTGGAAACTTAAGCTAAGACTGACTTTTCTCTCTGAGTTTGGGTGACCCTTTGCCTTTCACTGAGCCTAATGTTTATAAAACAGAAGTAATAATAACTGTAAGTGATCGTGTACCCATTGCTTCTTGCCAACCTTCTCATGTAGTAATATTTTAGTCCAGAGAATATGTTGCAAAACCAAAATGTCTGGCTTGGGACAGCCAAATAGCTCAGCAGATTAAAGCACCTGCAAGCAGGCACAGGGTTCGGAGGTTTCATCCATAGGCCTGCCGTGCTGGCCCTATCCCTAGGGCATGCTGAGAAGGCACTTGAGACTGGGCGTGGTGGTATGGGCTTGTAATCCCAGCTCTTGGGGGGCTGTAAATAGGCGGATCACTGAGTCCAAACTAGTAGTGAGACCCTGAACCCCCTATAGACCATTCCCTAGAATCCAAAAAAAAAAAAAAAAAAAAAAAAAAAAAAAAAAAAAACAAAACCAAAAATGCCTGGTTGGAATTTCTGTTTTACTGCTTAGTAGCCATCCACTATTAAGATATTTGCATAGTCTAGTAAGACTTAGTTGTTCTTTCCATAAAATGGGGTTCATGATTATCTCAGCAATGCCAGGATTAAGACTCATGTAATAATACTTTCTTCCTTCTAGGTTCAAATGAGAGAATGGCTGAGAAACCCTAATGTACAGAAAACTTTCAATGAATGTTGATTGTCACTGTTACAACTTGGTTGTAAGAGTTTCATTTGAAAAGCTGCTTTGAAGAACTATAAAGAATAATTTATTTTTCCTTACTTCTTAAATATTTCATATTTAAGTATTAATGTAACAGTATTTTCTTGTAGAAAGTTTAAAAATTCAATTCACATTTTATAGGTGAAAATGAAGATTTTGATTATTTATATAGACAGTGGTTTTAAAACCTGTTTTTCCTCTAACAGAGGGATATATAGCCCTCATAACTGAAGATAACTTGCTGTTTGTTTTTGAGATATTTGGCATGGAGCTGCTTGTTTTATCTTTAGCTTCTATGGCTTAAGTAGAGAGTGAGAAAATTTAAAAAGCTAGGCCTGTGGAAATAGAACATGTTTGGGGAGGTTGCCTTTCTACAGGGTAGTGAGGTAAGGACTTCTGAAGAGGCTCAGTCTGAGAGACTTGGTTGAAGCAAAGAGACACACATGTGGACACGGGGAGGGAGATACTGTAGGCTGAATCTATAACATAGGTGACGTCCTCAAGGCTGTCCATCTTGTGGACTAGATTCTCAATAAAGCCAGTTCAACAGGAGCTGTGTGATGAGGTGTGTGAGAAAAAATGGGACTGGAGAGAAATCTGGGTACAGGGTTGTACGATTATGTAAGGATTTAGGACGTCACTCTCCGGGAGAAATGATGCCTTTGGAGGATTCCTAATATGGAAAAGACATGGGTGGGCTTATGCTTTAATGTAGTGACTCTAATTTTTGTATTAAAAGTCCACAATAAAGGTGAAGTGAAGAGAGAAAGTTGGAGGATATCATAGTGTGTTCATCAAGCAAGGTGATGGTGGTCACAGCCACAGGTGTGTGGGAGGTGGACAAGGTGACTAAGTTCTAGGCAGGTCTTAAACATAGAAGCCAGGGGCTGGGGAGATAGCTCAGTAGAATAAGCACTTGCCCGGTGAGGGGAAAGGCCTGAGTTCAATCCCTGGAAAAGGGTTGGAGCCAAAGAAATTACTACTGGAGAAAGGAAAGAAAGAAAGATATTGAGAAGGTGAGAAGATTCAAGGATAGTCTCCAGGAGTTCACGCTAAGAAATTGGGGCAAAGTAATTGTTCATTCCTGAGTTGGACAGTGCTAGGTGAGGAGAGCTTTTGCTGTTGTTGCTGTTTGTAAAGTCTGGATCAAGAATTCCATTTGGATACATTAAATCTGGCTTAAGTATGCAATGTGCATTCATCATACATTGCTGATATAAAAGCCAAGGTCCTGGCACTGTGTGCAATGATGCTAAATAGAGTGAAGAATGGATTCAAGGTTTTCTACCTGGAATACTCCAACATTTAATGGCAAGGAAGATTAGTAGAAACCAGGAAATGATACTGTGAAGGAGCAAACAGTAATGTATAAAAATGTGATAGCAAAATGTTTTTGTTTCCTTGGGCTGCCTTCATCAAATACTGCTGACTGGTACATGTGAACAATAGGGAGTTTATTTGCTCATGCATTAGAGGCCCGAAGTCTATAGTCAAGATACTGGAAGTGTGGTGCTGCCTCTGAAGCCCCTGAGTGAAGACCTTTCCTTGCCTGTTCTTTGCCATGTGGCAGCATAATTCTAATTTCTGATTTATCATCTCATGCCCTTGTTCCCTTTGTCTACCCTGTGTGACTCTGAAAGGCCTCCCTTTGGATGATGCACTGATTCCACTGAGGGGCCACCCTAATCCAATAACAACATCTTGACTTGACTATGTCTGGGAAAACCCTGTGATTATTATTCAGAGTAGGTCAACTTGGGAGAGAGAAGAAACCTAGGGGATTGGTAGGGCACACTTCTAGGGGTAGCAGGTGGAGTAGGAAGGTTTGACTCTGTAAGCGATATATCACCCCTTGCCCCTTCCTCTCTGGAGCTATTCCTGTGTTGTGCTTCACAGCTGCCATGAAATAAATGTCGCCACCACGCTGACATTTCTATCTTGGAGGCAACTGACCATGGACTGGAGCACACAAAAATCAGGAGCAAACTGAAACCTTTCCTCCATTAAGTTGTGGGTGTTGAGTATTGTGTTTCAGTGAAGGGAAATCTGACCAATATAACCTATTTTCAAATGAGGTCATATTCACAGGTATTGGCTATGAGACTGCCTTCGGGGAGGCACAACTTCACGTACAACAAGAAGCAAGGTGTTGCTTGAATCTGTATTTTATATCTGCTGTCAGTGCTGTCTGATAATCATAAGGAATGTTCTGATGCAATTCTTTCTGGATTGGTCATTTGGGGGAATTTAACATAATAACATTTTCTAAATAGCAATTATGTGGGACTATAAGAAGGCATTAACCTGAAAAATATCTCTGTGGTCAGGTAAATGTTGGAGCAGTGCTCTGTTTAACTGATCCAATTTTTAATTGTAGGAATTACCAATCTCTATGTTAAGCATGTGGGTGTTGGGAATTGCCAAAAAAGGGTTTGGAGTGTACGATATTACCTTTAGTTCATAGAATGTTTAGGTCACAGGGCACACCATGTGGATGGACATTAAAACATGGTGACAAATGTGGCAGGGATAAGGGGTGGTCTGATATGTGACATATATATATATAATCTTCAGCCAATAAGTGCTCTGGAGAACATCACTGTACACACACACACACACACACACACACACACATCATTCATTTATAATCAATATATTTCAATATGTAGAGGAAATAGTGTGGAAACAAATATGACAAGGAGGAAAGGGGAAAGGAGAGAGAGAGAGAGAGAGAGAGAGAGACAGGGAGGGAGGGAGGGAGAAAGAGGGATGAAGAGGGAAAGAGGGAAGGAGGGAAGAAGGGAAGAAGGGAGAGAGAGAGAGAGAGAGAGAGAGAGAGAGAGAGAGAGAGAGAGAGAGAGAGAGAGAGAGAGAGATTGCTTGAACATTTTGCTGATCTCATTCTAGCCTTCTCAGTAAAATGTTTCTTCTCCAGTACTTCCGGTGGAATAGTTGATTCTGTTATGCTCAGTGTGATTCTTTCTTTTCAAATACTGAAATGCTGACCCGGAGTGCACATTATGGATGATGCACCATGTCATTCTTTCAGGACCATAAATCATTTACTCATTTTATAAATGGGAAACTGAGGCTCAGAAAAGCATTTCATTTTGCTTGATATTATAAAATTAGTACTAGCAATGAGAAGAATTGTTACACAATAGAGGGCTGCCTACTGCTAAGTCACTAAGTTGACCAGGATAGAGTTAAACGTGACATCTTTCTTTGTCAGCCATCCTGATCCACTATGTCTGACTTGATATTTGGAAAGAAAAATGGGAGAAATTAGCTTTAGGGAAATCATTTAATAGGGACAGGAAAGTTTTTCTTTTTAATTTAAATTAGTCTTTGCTTGTGGTACACGATGAATATATGCATAGGGGTATGCCAATACATAACACATCTTGATCCTTTTTACTTTTTAATGTTAATAATAATCGCTATGACTGTATTTTTGCCATTTGGCAGATATGTTTCTATTTGAAATATCACAGCTTTCCTGTGAAGTAGATATTTATATTTCATTTTACAGAAAAGGAGGCTCAGAGTGATTTTCCAGTTAATAAGTGCTATATCTGAGATTGGAAACCAAATCTGACTCCAGGGTTCAGAATTTTATTATTTGTTTTCTGTTGTCTATTTAAATGGGCCTTCTATTTGGTGGTGGTGTTGCTTATGAGCAGAAATTGAGGGGTTTGTCTGAGCACTGTATGATCTTGAAGCTATGTCTGGCCTCAGTGAAAGAGTGATAACTTTTGAAGTCTGCCCTGGGCTGGAGAGGCCACAGGCACATACGCTGTCAGAGCTGCTCTGGCTGCGCCCTTCTACAGTTCTGAGCCTGGCTTATTTTATGTATTTTCTCTTCTTCACTTTACTTCCCAAGTGAGAAATAGAGAATTGGTGATTTGAATGCAAAGAGTTAGATTAGAATCTTTAGTAGAGCAACTGGTATTTAAGGATGAGGTCTAAATGCGATAAAGTCAGTGTGGATTTCCAGGGCCGGCAGGATAGCTCACCAGACTAAGGTTCAAACCCAGGCCCTGCATGCCACACTGGCCCCACCCCTGGGGCGTGCTGACCCAGAAAATGAGTCCAGAGTGGTGACACATGCTTGAAATCCCAGTGCTGGGGAGGCTAAAACAGAAGGATTACTACAAGTCTAAGCTGCACCTGGACCAAATACATAAATGGGAAAAAAATATGGGTTTCCAAGGCCATTGAAATGCTGCCTACCAATGCCTCCACACTGAGCTACCATTTGCAGAAACCTCACATCCTCTTGAGTTAGTTGATCCCTCCTCTAGGCCTCCAAGGTAGACAAGATGAAGTTCTGATCCCCTTGCACAGATAAAAGACTGAAGCTCCAGGAAGCATGGTGACATCTTCAGGCTTTCACCCTGTCTCTGTGTGCCTCTGACAGTGGTGGATGCTTTAAATGTGGTGGTCTTCTTGCCACACTAACCTCTTTCTTGGTTGGTCAGATTATTACTAAAGGTTGCATGGAGGTGATGATAATACTGGAAACGGATTCAATGCAGGGAAAAATGGGTGTGGCTAGGAAGAGGTAACTTTGGAATGAAAATATCTTATTGCCTCTTCTAATCTTCAAGTCAATAATTCATTCCTATATTGAATAATTACATGATAATACAGCTTTTAGGTGATTGCTATGAACCAGGAAGTGCATTACATGCCATATCTAAATGGAATTATCTTAACTACAACTCTGCATATTAGGCCCAACTCATACCATCTGTTTTGTGAATGACAAATTGAGTCTCAACAAGGCTTATGGTTGGCTACACACGGAAAGTTTCTGGGCTGGGATGGACTTCCAGAGCTTTAACTAAAACGTTCTTTGTTTCTATCAGAGGAGCTGAGAACCACCAACACTCTTCAAGTATTTATTTTAAGATCCCAAAGCTATTGTTTGTTTGTGAGTATCAGATCTGTAGCTGGTACACACACAGCACAGACTAAAGGTGGCTGTGCAAGGCCAGGCCAGGACCCAGCGAGGCAGTCATGTTCCAGCTATAAATACAGCCTTTCAGCTGATGACTTGAAGACCAGCAGTCCCCCTTTCTAGAATTTTTTTCCCCAGGCCTTCTGTTTTTCTGCAAATACCTATATAAATCCTTAAATTTGTTGCTGCCCTTCGTCAGATTTTTTTTCCTTTGTATTCATTTAAGAAAGAAGAACACTGTTTATTTTTTTAAACCCGATTTCATATCACATTTAGAGTTGTCTTGCCAATCAGAAAATGAAATACAATCACATCAAGGGTTTAAATTCAGCCTTGTCTTCACCATTGAGTCTTGAAATTTACACAGCCTCATTCCCACTCTAATTGATTCTTCTAACCTGACCATGACTTTTGCCATCCTTTGGTTAGAACACTGAACTGGTCTTATTTCTTTGCTGTCAGAACATATATCACCTTTAAAGGGACCCACACTGTCAGGAAGTTTATGTCTCAAATTTAAGGCTTCTTAAATGAAACAAGAACTGCTGGACAGTCTAGTGAGCTTAATATGAATAATAAAACATTCATACATGAGGATTTTTCTTTCTCTGAAAACTTTATTTAAAAAGACATTAACATTTCTCCATCATGGGTACACCAAAGGTAACCAATTTCTTTCAGCCTTATAAAACTTGTACCTAAAGAATCTGCTCTCACTTGAATGATGGTCTCATTATTTAGGCTTGGGCTTGCACAGGGTGAAAATGTTCCCATCTGCTGAAATATGGAGAGATAAAGAAAGGTGCATGAAGCTCTGAAGAGAATACAGTTGGCATGCTTAATCTGCTTCAGAATTACTCTGTTTAGATGTACAGAAGACTCTGCCTATTACATTAGGCCACTATGTATGCAAATTCAACTAAAGATGGCAAAGAGACCTGGAGTTTTACTGGAATATGTATCAGTCTGGGAGACCAGAATCCTGGACTCTCGACTCAGTCGTGTCACTAAGAACCACCATTCACTACATGTCCAGCGATTTTAATTTAGATTTAACCCTTCTGGAAAGTCTGTGGTCAATATTATTATCTCTATTTGATACATGAGCCAGCTATGCCTTTTACTAATTGAGTTCTGAAAAATCTCATGAGAGCATGCGTCAAATAAATGGAAAGTTGGCGCCTGAGCATGAGTCTGTCTGGTGCCCAAGTCTCTCCTTTCAGCCCCTGTTATGGGTAAGGATATGGTTTGTCCTTCCAGGGCTGGTACACTGGAATCTTGGACCCCCGGTGTGATGATATTAAGAGCTCAGATCTAGTGGAAGGACACTGGGAAGGCTTTCCTCAGACGGAATCATTGTAGTCTGCATGGAACCCCGGTTAGTTCTCCTAAGGGAGACCCAGATTCCGAAAACATTCCTTGGCTTTCCTTCTCATCTCTTTTTTCCTGTATTTTACAGAAGGGTCTACAGGGTGTTCATAGTCTCACTAACAGGTCAGATTTGGTGATTCTCCTGTTAGCCTCCCAAGTGCTAGGATGACAGGCACACTGCCACGCCATCTCAATCACTGTCTCAGCACAGCCCCACGCTGGGGCCAGCATGGCACCCTTCTCATCTCCTGGTTTCTTGCATGTTCTGCTGTCATTGTGATGTAACCGTGGTGACACTTCATTGAAGTCAGTCTGATGTTGGTGCCATGCAATGTAACCTCCGAAATTGAGCTAAACCTTTTTTCTTTATAATGTCCGTAACATTTGGTATGTTAATACTACAAAGGAGACTAATACACCTTTCTACTGGCTCATTGTTTTTACTTGAAGGAGTTGCTTCTCTCTGGCAGCCAGAAACCTAAAATGAGTTTGAATTAAAACAATCTGCTCCTGAGATCAAGAATCCCATTAGAAATTTTGTAGTCTTGGGAAACTTTTCCAACCTTCTGAGACCCTCTATATTCATAAAATGATGGTAAAATCTTTATATAGAGATCAAGTTGAATAATGAAAACAAGGGTTATAGAACACAGCCAGGGGCTTATTTTCATCCATTAGAATTGGTTGTGATAGTACTTAAATCTTAAAAAAAAAACATGTTAGTAGCTATTATAAAATATGCATATTGTACCTAGTTAATACACAACTGACTGGTAGAGGATAATGAATATTATAAGCAAGGGCTTTGGGATCAGGCAAAGTTATCTGCTCTGTTACTGAAATTATATTGTTTTGGGCAAGTGACTAAACTTCCGTCTTAACTTGCTGTCTTCTGGGAATCACAGTGAAGCAGCCTCCTGAAGTTCATGTGAAAATGGCAGGGAAGATACCTGTAAGGCACTAGAGCAGCATCTGACACATGGAGCAGGTTCCCCAGGCATCATTAGTGAAGAAGAAAATATTTATTTCCTTATATACAGATTAGTTTTGTGTGTAGGTCAGCAAATCTGGGAGCTCTTCTGACTCTTTTGATCACTTTTCTTCATGAAATTAACTAATCTACTTGACTTGCCCAGGTCTCTTTGATCTTTTGAGCCTACCTATTAGCATCTTACTGAACAACCATATTCACCTGCAAGAATTGAATCCTCCTGCAGGGAGGAACCATGACAGGTAGCTGGGTGGAAGAGAAACCAAGAAATTACTTAAGTTTCAAATTCAGAGGTAAGGAGTCACAGATAGTGAGCTTTGTCTATGTCTAGGGTTTATATCAAGTTCTGTGTACAACCATTCCAGCTGATCTAGAGAAAGCATCACCTTGTGGAAGGGCAAAGGCTGAGGCTTAGAGAGCATCAGTGACCTGCCCAGGAACACTCAGTGTTGGGGCCAGGATGAAATTCTGTGCAATTAGAAGTCACACGTGCACTTGTGCCTATATAGTAGACATACAAATCATATATGTAAGTATATACATATATCCATTTTCTACATATGTATATACATATCTACATGTACATGCTTACTTATATATACACACGTGTGCTTTCATTTATTCTTTCTTAAAAATCAAGTAATCTCACTATTAAAAGGGGTTTATTTCCCATTTGTGGTCTATGGTGTAAGAAAGAATTTTTGGAAGAAAATCTCTAAAAAAAGTATATATAACTTATATATACATTATATACAATTATATGTATAATATATTTTATACAACATATGTAATGTATAATATATATTCCTTTCTATTATTTTTCTTTTCATCTACAATATTTTCCCTGCCAAAGATGTCTACATGATTCATTCTATGAATATATTATCCTACCTGTTCTACATACCCTACTTGGCAAAAGGACTGGCAGGTGTGATTGAAAAAAATGTTTAGAGATGAGAGAATATCTGATTATCCATCAATTTTCAGTGTAATCACCAGAGCTCTTATAAGAAGTTGAAAGGTCAGTTGAAATCCAAGAGACGTTCAGAGGGTCTGTATTGCTGGATTTGAAAAGAAAGGAAGAGGCCATGAGGCAAGGGATGTGAACTGCCTTTAGAAGCTACAGAGGGGACTGCCTTCTCTGCTAGTGGAGACATCCTGCCTGGCCCTGCATACTTTTATTTTAGCCTAGAGTCATTCCCATCAGACTTCTGATCTCCAGAGCTGTAACATAATAGAGTTGCCTTGTTTTAGGACACTAAGTGTGTATCAACTTAGCAGAGCAGCCTTTAGTAGCAATCAGCATTTCTAGCCTTGGTCACTTCAGCTGTCTCTAAACTGATCCCTCTCTCTTTCCTTTGTGCTCCTTTTTCATCCACAAAGCCTGTTCTCCACATAATGTCTAGAGAGAGTCTATGAAATCTCAGCCCATTAATAGCTGTTGTGTACTTAAAACATTTAATATCTTCCAATCAGGCTGGGAAGATAGCTCAGTGTCACAAGCACCTGCCTGACAAGCACAAGGTTCTGAGTTCTATTCTGGGTACAAAAAAAATAGTTTCCTATCACACTTAGGATAGAGTTGAGGTTCCTTATGTTGGCCCCATTTTTTTCCACCCGAGCCATAAAGTATAATGGTCTTGTGCAAGCATTGGAGATGAGTAGAGCTCAGCCTGGAACCCCAGGATCTGGTTCACGTCTTTATCTGTGATGTAGAAGCACACTATTTGTTCTGTGGTATCTTCTTAAGAGAAAAGAATAAGGGATTTGCCTTTAAACTGTCAGAGAAATCACTACATGGTCTGAAGTTTCTGAGTAGAGGGCTGAAAGAAGCTGAAACATTGTTTGGAATTTTCTCCTTCCTAATCTCAAAATTTCCTGTACACAAATGTACAAAGATTGCTGAAAATCAATGACTCAGGGGAATTCTCTGAGAAAACAAAGACCGTTCTGATAAGCTACTTTTTCTCTTAATGGATAAATAGTAAATAAATAATCACAAGTAATAGATGTACTTATTTGTGTGGGGTTTTAAATGTGCATGCCTATACTGGAAACATATGCATGGGAAAACAGGCCAAGTGCTGCTAGATCTGTTTTTCCAATATAAAATAGAAATCTGCAGTTTTATGTGAAAAAGTCTCAACTTTTGAATGCTGACAATGAGTTTAAACAATTCTTTTAAGCATGTGAAGATCAAACAAAAATGTCTGTGGGTCTGAAGAGCTGGTGGCCCTCTGCCTGGGGTGCTGTTCCCACAAGCTCTCCAGCAGCCTCTTCGGACATCATAAAGTTCTGTGGTCAGCTATACGCTCTTCCACTTCAGTGTCTTTCTGCCTTTTATACTTTGTTTCATGCAAAGGAGCCCAGAAATGAAGCCTGGAGCTGAGCTCCAGTGGTTGTAGAGCAGGCGCAGAACCACTGACTGAACCCTGAGTCAGCCTATGTCTGAGGATGGTGCCACATCCTTTGTGGGTGCTGGTGGTAATGACTACAGATTTACCTTGGCTGAATTCAATGTTCATAATGCTGCAAGGGTCTTTAAACTCTCTAGGATCTGCATTGGAGACTTTAGTCACGGGGCTGAGAACTACAGGCCCCTTAGATGTTCTGAGTTTGTGGTAGGGTAGTGAGGTGATTGTGTGACATACAGATTCATATATAACCTTTGTTCTTTGGTCCCTGATGAATGGAAATTTATGAAACTAAATAAATCTATGGGTGCATACCCCTAATGTGGAGGATTCTTAATCCAGGTAGGCCTCCTAGGGTAGGTGGCTTGGTATGAGTCTGAAAAGATGGTAATTTGACTAATGTTTGTTGCAAGATGCTAGTGCATAAGGGTGCTGTCGGTAGAGGGAAAGCCTTTGCTTGAAGTATCATGGATAAAGTCTGGCTACAAAGAATGAATATAATATGAGGAAATGATAAGAAAAGATAAGATAAATTGAAATAGATAAGGCAAGATAAGATGTCAGGAAGGGTACTGGGGGAAAATATGCAAGAAAGAGATAAGGTGCTGGCCAGATGGAGGAAGACAAATCACGTAGATCTTGGCTCTGAGCCAATTTTGCTCAAACTCTTGTTCTTTTTCCCTGCACAGATTCTGTGTTTATTATCAGGAGACTCAAACAGGGTCAGGAAAGAGGTTTATCTGCCCCCCACTGTAGGCTCACTGTTCATCTCCCAGGACATAGAAAGGTCCCTGTAGTTGGTGCAGGCACTGGGAGACCAGCTAGGGATGGCACCTATGCTGTTGACAACATGCGCAGTAATAATGCTGAGATCTACATGGGCAAACTTGAATTCTTACTTTCTATGAGATTTACTCTGTTCATAGCAGTCAGAGTCAATCAAGACTGATATACTTGAAATCCTTGATGATCAAGCTAGCTGTCCTCCAGGTGGAGAATGACTATAGGTTGACTTCACACCTTTCCACTGCATCTGTTTCTCTTCAAACTCCTCAAGTATTATCTTTGAAGGATTATCATTATTCATGAAGTCTCTATTAGTTTTGCATTCTTTCTAGTGCTGTCATTAACTCTATCCAAATGGTATCTCTGTGAATTCTCCCCATCCTATTTGACCCCACTGAATAACTGTATGTGAATTCCTCCTAATTCACATTATTTTCCCTAAATGGATACTGTAACAAGGTGAGCATTTTAGTGCACTATTTACTATCCATTTACTATCCTACCTCAACACCTATAGTACACCCTGACTTTCACATTGGTATTTATACCACCTGACATTTACAGAGTTTCCATTGCAGTCTCTACCCTCACCAAGCTTAAAGTCTGCCTACCACTTGAATATCACCACAGATACAGGGTGATGTATAAAGATGATAAATACATTTTTGTTGAGTGAATTAATCTAATCAAGGTGACCTTGACTCGAATCACATGGAAATTCTCAATAGTCCTGAGTAATTCCTCACTCCCTGAAACCTTTTAACCATTTTCTGCAAAAGTTGATTTCACATTTCATCACTAGTATCACTCACTCCTCTGCAGTGATACACTGTGAACCTAAAAACTGAGGACCTGGATTCCTAGATGTGGCTTCTAGACCCAACATCTTTATTTACCACTCTTATGAGCGTAACTTCTCTGAATTTTGGTTTCTCCATCTTTAAGCAGAACTTAACATCAGATTGTCTTTCAGTGGCTTACTCTGGGGATTAAATATGGTGATGCATTGTTAAACTAAGTGTATCAAGCCCATAATAAATATCATTTACTCATGATCTCTCTCTCTCTCTCTCTTTCTCTCTCAATATTAATGTATTTAGTTCAGGGTCTACAAGGTCTCAGTACACAGATTGGACTTGTAGTGATCCTCCTGTTTTTGGCCTCCCAAGCACTGGGATTACAGGTGCTTGCTACCAAGCCCAGTCTTAGACCCTCACATCTCAGTGTACCCTTGGGGTGGGGCCAGCATGGCACTATGGAAACTTGTACCTTTGCCTGCTTAAGCAGGCTCTTTAGTCTGCTGAGCTATCTGGCCAGCCCCACTAATGTATATATTTTTAGAGACTCATATATTTATAATATTATTGCACAGTTCTAGGGCTTCCCTTATACAGCTTGACTCAGTTTGTCTTGTAACATCAAGGCTCATGTATTCACCCCCCCCAACACACCGCTCTCAGCATTCTCTGAGTAAGGTGTGCTTTCAAGAGAGGAGTGAGGATTTGGAGTCAAATATGGTGACTGGGCAGGCTGAAGTCTGCTACGGGGTAAATATGGAATCCTAAGAAACCAGTTCATTTCTTTGACTTCTGCTTTTTTTTTTTTTTTTTTTGGTCTGAGAGTGCACCAATTACCTACACCACGGAGTTGATGAGAACAGTTAGCACGATTGAATTTGGATAGGGTGTAGAAGCAATTGGGTGGTTAAAGCCTAGTAATGCCTGATGGTTGGCTCTGCAAAATTCTTTGCAGAAGATGGGATGTCCATTAAAACCACTGGCCTTCTCTCTATTTCTTTTGTGGTTCTGAATCTTTTACTATCTACTCTTTTTATATTTCATGCAATTTCTCCATGATGGGAAATCTGGATGGAAATATCTCTCAGCTTCTTGTGGATGACTGCTTCACACCCAGATTACAAAATTATAAGTTTGTAAATGTCTCTGCTTGCAGAGAGAGAGACCCGTATTATTAATGGTCATAAAATTAAATTACCCAGTGCATTTCTATTCTGGAAGAAAAACGGGTGCATGTTCCCTAGTCAGCCTGCATAACGTCAATGTATAAACAAAATGGGGAGGGGAGACACCCACCATACTATTTATTCAGTTCCAAAACATTTTCCACACACCATATGGCAGGGCTTTTTTTTTCTTCTCAAGACTTTTTCACAGATGTAATTATAATTCTTTTCACCTTCCCCAGACAGATCATCTTAAGTATTGTAAGGATTGTGTGAAACTTGAGACCTTACACAGAGCTTTGTGGTTATGGCAGTCAGTCTCTTCCTCCTCTACCAAGTTCAGTTACTGGGCAGTGGACAGTTGCCCTGAAGAACCCCTCCTTGTAGGTTTTCCTGAAGAATGCTAATTACACAGGAAAGTTATCGCTTCGGTTTCCTCATCTGCATCAGCAGCTCTTCAGTAGGAACGTGGGCCCACTTGAAGAGTGGGAATCCTTAACCCCCGGGTTATGCACCAGCACAAGTCTGTGTTCTTTTAGGAACCAGGTGCGCATCAGGAGGTGAGCAGCAGGCAGGGACTGGAGCCTGCAGTCACTCATCACTCAAATTGCTGCCTGAACCCCATCCCCTATCAGACTGGCTCAAGGATCAGATTCTCATGGAATTGGGAGTTGCCTTGTGCCTGTGCATGTGAAGGGTCTATGTTGTATACTTCTAATGAGAATCTAATATAATAATAACAGAAATAATAAGTGTACCATGTAATAGCAATAGTAATGCAGTGTATAATAATGTCATGCACTTGAGGCATCCCCAAGCAATCCCCCATCCTGGTGCATGGAAAAATGTCTTCCACGAAACCAGTGCCAGATGCCAAAGTGTTTGGGAAATGCTAAGGCTTAAAGTTCAAACGGGCCTTGTAGCTCAGAGGCTTAAATACCTGTCTTTGGAAAATTATCTCTGGGATGATCTCTGATTCCACTGAAGTACGGATCTTAACCATATTTCTAGACCACATTCTTATAGCTAGAGGGAGTGTCCCCCATAACTGGCACTGATGTCATACGATGCCAAGCAAGGAATTGAACACAAGGTGTTTGCTGCACAATTGTTGTCTAAGCTCCTTTGGGTTTCTATAACAGAATACTATAAACTGGGTTGCTCTTAAGCAGCAAAAATTTATATTGCACAGTCCCAAGCCCAAGATCAAGGCATCAGAGTATCCAGAGTTTGGCACAGGCTAGCTTTCTGGTTTGCTAGTAAAACATTTCTTCTCTGTGCTCACATGACAGAAAGTCTCTGTGCTAGTGCATAAATACCTCATGACTTTACCTCAAAAAACCCCACATTTTAGTATCATCACTTTGGTGATGATATTTGAACATCTTAATTTTAAAAGGATACAAGTTTACAGTCTATAAAGTTTGTTGATTTTAATTATTCTGCTACATAGAAGTATCAACAAAGATTGATGTAGGCACTTGGGAGGCTGAAAAACAGGAGAATCACAATAAGTCCAATCTATATAGTGAGACCCTGTATAGTCTGTACTAAATATTTTTTTAACAAAAGATTGATTTAGATCAGCTCAGAAAGTGCATGCAGAGATGACTACCCATCTATGAGAGGAAAGAGGTGCCCTTCCTCCCTTGATCACACACATACTCTATTAGGCTGTGTATTAAGTGACTTGTACATAGCACTTCATTTATATTTACAGTAATCCTGTGAAGTGAATATTACATTACAGTACTCCATAGATGGAAATGGAGGCTCTGAGAACTCAATTGCTATGGTCAGGGGAGCAGATGGCCTCTCTATCACAATGTTATAAGGATAACAATACTTTCTGTGAGCCATCATTGGGCCTTTTGTTTATACATCTCATGATGATCCCATGCTACTATACAAAGCAATGTGTAGTGACCCATGTTAGTCAGATTTCTGTCATTGTAACAGAGTACCTGAGAGAATCAATGTAAAAGCAGGAAAGGTCTATTTTGGTTCATAGTTTTAGGAGTTCCTACGGTCAGCTGGCTGTGTTGCTTTTGAGCTTGGGGTGAGGCAGAATTGTCATGGTAGGGCCTTGTAGCAGAGACCACTTGCAGGATGAAAAAGAACAAGGAAGGGACAGGGTTCCCATGTCCTCTTCAAGGTTTTTCTATTGGCCTTCCACTGGGCCTCCCCTACCATTCCCCACCCCACCATGGTGCTTTAGGCTGGTAGTAACGCTTCAACACACGAGTCTTTTTGGGGACTTTCCAGATGCAAAGTGTGACATGACCCCCTTTGAAAATGAGAAACTGGCAAGGAGGGAGGTGTAAATAACTTATGTTCAAATTTGCACAGCTAGCAAATGTGCTCTTACTCAGTTCTTACCCAGTTCAGCACACAGATTACACAGCATGTCACATGCCCACTGAGTTTTAAAACATGGGAACTGAACCTCCATTTATATCCTTGTTTCCCTGGGATGATGTCTTCTAAACTCCAAACATCTGAGTTACAAAGGCGCTTTTGGCAACCTAACCTGTTTATGTGTTGAAGCCTGTATCTTCATACTGATAGAGTGTGTCTGGCAAGAGCAGGAATCATCTTGTGATTTACCAGATGGCAATTCTGTTCTCCAGCTGGATCGGCAATCTCAGGGGACCCATCCCTTCCTGAAAGACTCCAGCCGTTCCGCCCCTGCACTGAAGCTTTACTCTCAGACACAGAACTTCTGGGACTACATTGGTCCAGCAGAACGCACAAGTAACCTAAGTGCCATGGGCGACCTCCGCCTTATGCACTACATCAGAGGACACACAGTGCTTCAAAATAATCATATTCTGTGCATCCTCCAAAGTTTCATAATCCCTAACCATTAGCTCTAACAAATGGAAAACGTTAGTCCTGTAGACATCACCTAAAGAAAGGTTGTGCTCACAATTTAGACTGGTTTTCAAATATTTTGATGGATGGTTTTCAGAAACATATAGAAACACACTGTGACCCGGTACACATATAGGTTCAGGTGCAAATATGTATGTAGTTTGAACATATGTTATATTTAAAGCATATGTATTCACAACTGCAATAAAAGTTCAGTAGACACTGCTCACTATTTTTGTTAATTTTTAAAGATCTTTACTTATTTATTTGGTACCTGATCTCACCACATAGCAGCTCAGACCTGTGGCGATTCTTCAGTCTCAGCCTCTCCAGTGCTGGGATAATAGACATGTGCCACCACGCCTGGGTGTGGCAGGTGTGACATGCAGTACCAGGGATCAAACCCAGGTCCTTACGCTTGCCAGGCAGGCACTTAGACCACTGAGCTATCCTCCACGTTTGTGCATGATTTGAGCTTATTTTTCTGTCTTAATATATTCAATTTATTCAGTTCCATTATTTTTATATAAGAAAAGTTATAACCAAACAAGTTATTTCCAAACCCCACAGTTTAATAAACACTGTGGAGGTAAGGGTTCTAGTTGTACCCCTGGAGTATTATATTTAGCCTCTCAGCCTCATTTCCTCATTTGTAAAATGGATGTGAGACTATTTATCTCCTCCAATTGTTGTGAGCATTAAGTAAAACAATACTTGGCCCCAATCTTCAATACATGATAGCTTTTATAATAAAAGTCATGAGTTCTTATCTAGCCCACATCTTTCACTGTAAAGATGAGAAAGTCATAGATGCTGACAATGCACAGGTTTATCAGAGGTCACTTCAGTAATGAAAAGTTTGGTAGCGGAATTTAAGCTGTTGACACATGCCATTACTGTAGGCACCGCCACAGTGTACTGCTTTTAGAAGCTGCATTAGCTGCTTAAGAGAATGAGTGGCCAGCATGTCTTCATACTTACCCCTCCTTCTCTGCCTTTTGAGGGCCTCCCTGGAACCTTCTCCTTTGCAGTGAGAATTTTGTAAAAGCTCATGTCCTAGAGAGACACGTGCTCTCCTACCTGCTGAGGATAATGGCTAGTAAATGGCTCTGCTGGTCAGAGAAGGAGGCCACAGGGTGTTCAAATGGGGGAAAGTCTCCTAAAGGGTTCACTTAGGCATTTTAAGTCCTCAGTGAGATTGGGGGTGGGCAGAAAAGACAGCGGGGAGTGATGCAGTTCTGTGTCTGATCAAAGAGAACTGCAGGGCATTTGCTCAGGGCTTGGTGGAGAAGCCAACAGCCACAAGTAAAGAGTCTGAAAGAAGAACATGCATTGCTTCATCTTAGCACAGGTGGAGAATGGGGTCCCAAGCCAGGGCTTTCCTGTCGGTGATTCCTTGCAATTTCCTAGTCATTGCCTACCTCCAGGCCTTTGCTTGGATGCTTCTTCTTGCCAAGAATACCATACCTTTTCAATAAAAGTCAAATCTTTCTCTTCCTGATGGGATGGAATGAAGGTTTTCTCTTTTTCCTGAACCTAAGTCCTCAGCCAGAGGATGTCATGGTGCCTGGTATATCTGGGGGACAGTTTTCATTTTCTAGCTGTGTTATGAATAAAACTATAAGATCATTTTTTCTACTAATGAAGAAACCCCTCAAGGGTCAGAATCTCTGCATCTGATTTATCTCTGTGTGGCTTTTTGACACCTAGTAGTTTTCGTTCAACTAAGAAACCAAAACATATGTTGAGTGAATGAATTTATGAAAAATAGATGAGTATGTAGGTAGATAGAGGTTATAAGACAGCTTCATGTCATCAGGATAAATTGTTGAGAATGTATTAACATGTTTGTGTTTCTCATATTAAATTGGATGCCAGAGGTTCTCATGGTTGGGTGCATATGACATCAGCCAGTGAGTTTACATAAAATACTGAGGCCTCCCCACCAGAAATTCTATTTCACTTGTCCAAGGCTAAGACCTGAGACATCCACATAGTTAACATTCTTTCCTAGCAATTCTAGTGCACAGTCATGGTTCAAAGCCACTGCTGCTGGCTTTCTGATTAGAAGGAAAATGATATATGGAAGCACCTGGTAGCGTGGCTGGTACCAGCATGTGTTCTAGAAATGTAGCTGGTAATGCTTTATAAATGCACACAAATACATCCTCTCCTTCCCTTCTCTTGGGGGTTGAAACTATATTATACCTCCTTCTACTGCACGCAGAGCTGAGCCCAAGGGACAAGTTAAAGAGAGTAGAGTAGATGTTTCAGTGGGGAATGCAATATACTGTCCAGTGAGCCAGCCAAGAGGGTATGCTATCCATTTTTAGAACTGGGATAAAATTGCTGTCCACTGCACATTTACGGAGGCTTTGTGAGTCAGTTTAGAGTTGAGCTGATCCTCAGTGAATGAGCTGAAGTTGGTGAACTGGAAAAAAAAAGAAATCAGAAGAGAAACAAAGATTTCTTAAAGACAGGGAGAGTCATACATCAGACCCAGTACTGAGTATTTTATGTGTAGGATCTTATTTCAGACTCCTAAGAGCTGTTGCTGTTCTCATTTTATACATGATGGGACATGGTTCAGACAAGGTAAGTGATCTGCTCGAGGTCATGTGGGTAGCAAGCTGTACTGCTGAGGGCTAGATGGGTGTTTACTGGGAAAAAGGGGGGGCAATGTGAGTCTGACTGAGTACATAGAGTCAGTGAGGGAAGGAAAGGCAGACAGATGAGGAAAGCATGTTTGGGCGAGATCGCAGAGATCAGTGCACCTCTGAATTTGGAAACTTACCTTGGGGGCCAGAACAACACAGGTATTTTTGAGAGACATGATGAATGTGGCTAAAAATACAGGGAATCAAGAGCTGGCAGGGTTGACAGGAGCCTTGGGGCAAGTTGTTTAATCTATAACTGGCCTAATGAGAAAATTGATTTCACCATTCCTAAATTATTCTTGTTGGGGATCAAACCCAACAATCCAATCCTTTCTGGGAATGAAATTCGTAAGCCTCAGTGCAAACAGGTCTAGTAATCTCATTTTAGTCTTTTTTTTCTCTCTAGGGGGCCTTCAAAATATGTGAGTGTTTTACTGAACATCTACTACACACCGGATCCAGTATTGGTCCTGCAAACTGCAGAGGAAAAGCTATAGAAGGCTTGATCAGTTCCGTCCGTCTTTCCCCACCCGTGGCAATGCTCTTGGAGACTGAGCCAAGATTGACTCGTCAGAAGCCTTCTATTATCTCCCAGCCATCTTTGCAGTGTGCTGCAAATGCACAGAATTGCCTTAACATTCCCAACTGGGTCTTGTTTTCCAAGCCGCTTTCATCCATTCCCTTGCTTTCCTTTGAATTGCGTCCAACTTATCACTTTTTTCTTTTCTTTCTGGAAACATGATGCTCAAAATTGAACACAGCCGTCCAATTAAGTCTTAACCACAGCCAACTAGGGCATAGTAATTGTCTATCTTGTTTTACATGATGAAATCTTATTAATAGGTAGATGGGGAGGAGGGTGCATGTAGACGGGGACCACTTGAATTTTTAAAGCAATACAAGACAAGATGGGCAGCAGAAATTAATAAGCCAAATGAGCTGTCTTGAAAACATGCTTATTTAATTCAGGGGAGCGTGTTTTATTTGGGAAGCTTTGTATTCATTTATTTTATTACTTTGACATTTTCATAGTTCAGATAACTTTTTTTTATGAGTTAAGCTTTTACTTAGGTACTGGGTAAAGCTGCTCTTTAGATGAAAGCTGTTATCTTTTTCAGAGCTTAAGTTTAAAAGTTCTCAAGCTGCTGAATCTATAGGCATTGCACACATAAGTGTGTATTTAGAATTTAAAGGGAAAGAGAGACAGAGACAGAGAGACAAAGAGAGGTACAGAGAGAAACAGAGACAGAGACACAAAGACAAACATACAGAGAGTCAGAGAAAGACAAAGAGGGACAGAAACAGAGGAAAAGAGAGACAGAGACAGTGATGGAGACAGAGAGACACAGATTGGGAGAAAGAGAGAGAGACAAAGAGAGACAAAGACAGAGAGACAGAGACAAAAATACAGACAGAGAGAGACAGAGGAGTAGACAGAGAGAGATATTCATGTTCTGTGTGGAATTGCAATCACTTTTAAGTGAACTGGAGAAAAAAGAGGAAGAGATTAAGAGAGAAAGTGTTTTGCTGAGTGACTGAAATATCATATGTAGGCTTAGCTGGAAGATGAGAGCACTCCTAGCAGGGAGAAGACTGAAACACCAAAGCTGTGAAGGGCCTGGAATGTTCCAAGAGGCATGGTCCTATCAATGACACAAAATTGGTAGAGTTAAGAGATGAGATTATTTTTGCATTTAAGAAGAAGGCAAATACTAGTTAAACATTCGTACATTGTGGTTTAGTACACAGAAGACAAATTCAATCAGTCTGAGTGATCATTTTGAGTATATAGTTCAGCGGGAGTAAACATACATTTCCCATGGGACCAAAAATCCCCCATCTATGAAAAAAGTTTTCACTTTCTAAAATTGAAGTTGTTTATTTAACAATAAGTCCCAAGTCCTCCTCCACCTAGTCCCTGAAAACCACCCTTTTGTAGAAAAATAGTCTCTTTAAAGAGATAGAAGGAAGAGAAGTAACTTTATGTTAGGATGAACTAATTGTGTTAATTTCACAAAACATCTTCTATTGACCCTCTCGTTATCATTTTCCTCCAGGCAAAGTTGACCCTTGTCTTTTATGACAGCCCTAACTGTACTTTCTTATCTGTCTTGTCCAACCAGGTTGTTGTGTCTCTGAGAACAGGAAAACTCAAGGGGCCCTCCCTCAGCTCAGGACCCCTGTACTGTGGGATAGCACCAGCTACCTTTTCTTAAGTGTTTACTATTTGCCAGGCACTGGGATAAGAGACCTTACATTTTTTGCCTTTGAGATCAGATCCTCTCAGTGATTCTGCACTGAGAAATTGCTAAACTTGTCTTACAGATGACAGGCCAAAAAAATTATAATTTAAATAATTTGCTCAAGGTCAAATGTAGAAACTAGGGTTTCAATATAGTCAATCTATTTGCCAAACATGGACATTTTCTTCAGTACCTTTTTCTATAGGAAGATGGAACTTTCATATGCACGGATGGCAGAAATGAATTTTCTTTTAAGATCCTGTTTCTCAGAACATAGTTCCAAAGCAGAGTAGTAGGTATTTCTTAAAACAGAGGAAAGGATGGATGGGGTGGGAGTGACACTTTTTCTATATGAGGAAGTTTGGATTACACTGAATCAAACATGAACATCATCCTACTTGCAGGACTCGTTGTGCCCTGGGTTATTTTTCCTTTTCATGGTCTTATTTTTCCCCTCATTTTATGAGTGTTTTGAATCCAGTATTCCATAGGAAAACTTGGGCAAATATAATGGGTGGCTTTCAGAAGTTGCTGCCCGACAACTGGCCTATCAGAGTGAACAGCAGCCCTAATAGAGTGTGAGTTCCAGGACATGTGAATATGTGCTGATGTTAAGTATCCTCGGGATGAAACAGAGCTCACTTTAACCAGGCTGTACTCTCAGCTGATGAATAATACAAGTAGTGTGGAATAACCAGGTCATGCCCCTGTCCTGGAGAAAAGGAGAAGCTCCCTTCTGGAAGTGTTTCTTGGGGAAGCCACGCTTGATTTGGTAACGAGCTTCCAAATGACTGTCATAGTCCCTTGCCCAGCCTGCAGGTGAGTACAGATGGAAATGACTAATTGGGAGGAGCACTGACTACAGAGCCAGAGCACTTGAACACAGTCTGAGGTTCTTGGTCACCAGAGGCCACATTCCACCACGACACAGGCCTCCACTGCCTGCCTTTGTAGTGCATGGAGCTCTTAGACTTAACTGATTTTTAGCTTTGCTAGGAAACCATGCGTCCTCTACCCCTCAAGTATAGATAATACATGTCTCATCCCTAGCTGTCAGACTACACTGCCACAAAGAGAAAGACCCTTAAGTTTCACATCTGATGTCTGTCTGATTCTCTTTCCTGCTTGATGCATAGCCAAGAATGAAGTATCTTTAATATTTATTAAAGGGCTCTAAATTTCTTTACTCTTCAATCTTTGATCATGTTAAATATTCTAAACTTCTTTTTCATTTAAACATGTTTGACCATTCTAATCATGGCCTGATGTGCATTCCCAGCTCTCTCTCTGTCTTCTGCAATAAGATGCGAAAGCAAGGAGGATGCCTAGGAGAGTTGTTTGATGCTTGTGTCAGTTCCATTGCTACTTAGTGGAAGTTGAAGTAATCTAACTTGGAAAACTCACTACTTTGATTGATGCTTAGGAAATTACCACAGAGAAAGCCAAGAAGGTACTTATTTGAAAATATTTGCCACTATGTTGTTTGTAAAGATGCAATATCAGAAATATGTTCTCTGTTCAAAACAAATTTAAGTAAATTATATTATAAGCTTCACAATTGAACAAACTGAAATTTTTCTTACATTTGTATAAAATACTCAGAACAAATAACCTTGCAAAGTCTGATGGGTAGAATGGGAAAAATCTTTCCTCTAACTACAGTCCAAATGAGTAAAATTAAATAGACCTACTCTATTATTGTGTGGCAGAATAAGAGTCTGACCTTTGCTAATCTTACTGATCCCTGTTTTAAACCATCAGTTTCTAGAATTAGCAGGAAGCACTGCAACATCCTGGTTCTATATTTGGGTTCCAGCTCCCTCATGTCCAAATTCAAGTGACCTTGGGCTAGAGATCTTTCTCAGCTTCAGTTTCTTCAGATAACTTTACCTGGTTTTTAAGCTCCATTCTTCTTCTTATCTAAGTTCAGAACTAAGTAAGATAGAGACGCATATGCAAGCAAGATAGAAATCTGAATTAGCATCTTTATTCCTTTAAAATTTTTTGGAAGATATTAACAAAAATTCACAGTCTTGTTGGTTTCCTGATTCAGATCTTTCTCTCCCGGCCACATAACAGTGCTGCAGGACCATAGAAACTCCTTTTTTTGGAAGAGAGCACACCTTTTTGTCCTTATGGAAGAGAGGCCAGAAGTCAATCAAGACAACCAGGTTCCACTTCTAAACTTGCCTTTCCCAAATGCATAAGAACTGGTATTGTTCATCCACCAGGCTCCCTAGGTAAGATTCTTATCCAGGCTGCCTTTATGGATGAATTGTTAGACCACTGTAGCCACATGAAGTGAAGCAACCCTGGATTTGGTCAAGAGCAGGGACTGGCCATGAATCCTGGTTCCACCTTTCCTCATTGTGTGGCCTTGGAAACATAGATAACCTCTATGCATCTTGGTTTCTCTGTCTATAAAGTGGGGATAGGAACAGCAACTGCTTGTAGAGTCTTTGTAAGGACTGAGCAAGCTAATATTTTAAAGCACTTAGAGAAGTCTCTGGAATATTGTAAAAATGTTTGCTAAATATAAATAAGTAATGAAGACATAGACATTAATTATAGGGCTTCCCCATTCCATCAGTTGAATGGATTTAGGGCACAGTGATGACATGCTGATCACTGCTATTAATTAATATTTTAGAGAGATTTCTTATCATTTGAGACTGCTATCCTTTTACTTTTAGATGGAAAAAAAATTACTCTGTAACTAACAATAGAAAAGATTCTGAGCTAGACTGCCCCAGCAGTAGGTACAGAGTTTTAATCTTCAGATCCATAGCTTTCTTCATCTCTCCCTCTCCCCTAAATTTCTTGGTTAAATTCCAAGCAAGATGAGGATTATTTATAATTTGGCCCTAACTGCAGCCCAGCAGGAGGACATGTTAATGAGTTCATTAATTAATTAGCTTGCATTTGCATAGTACTTTAGCATTTGCAAAGCCCTTTCAGATTCATTATTTTACTTTATGATCACAACACCAGAGAAGGAAGAAGGCAGGCGTTATCCAGATTTTCAGACAAGGAGGTTGAGGTTCACTGAGGCTAACTCGTTTGCCCCAGACAGCTAGCTTGGTGACACAACCAAGATAAATCCCAGATATCCATTTGTTTTAGGGACCGTGGAGACTTACAAATTCTTCCTTTCAATTTTAGCTATAATATATACTACCTTCTAATATACTTTAGATTTACTGTATGATCCTAATCAAGTTATTCAGGTTTTATGATCAATAGATTGCTAATCTTTATAACAAAGATAAAAGTAGATTCAACTACTTCATCTGATGATAATACACAGAAAGCACATGCTGCAACTGCTTGGTGCGCGTTAAGCAATGCTACTATTGTTACAAAGGAGAATGATGACTTCTACTAAGTATAAATGGTGTGGACTATGGAAGGGTCATGTTCAATGTACACTGGAGGAAGAAAGGCTTAGGCTTATGTCCTTTTTGCAGTATGAGAATTGGATAGTGTTTTCTGACATAAGATCTGAACCTTGATAATATAATTTTGGTAGGAGGGGTGACAGAAGATAAAAGAAAACCCCCAAAGAACAAAACTGGTCTACACCACAGTGAGCAGGGCGAGGGTAAATGCATTTTCTCTGTTTAGGGAAAGGAAAACCATTTGATAAGGAATTGACCTTTAATGCGGAGTGGATGGGTTGGTCACAGTGGATGTTACATTTAATATAGTATTAGATGTCAGTGTGGCTGTAGGGATGGCTATGACGCGGACTTAGTGACAGTACAGGAGATCTGCTGGTGAAGGTGGGGTCATGTTCACAGGCACAGCTCTCTCATAAAGTAGAGGGCCTGAGGGACAGAGGCCTGTGGGCACTTAGTGATGGAGAGCGTGGTGGGAGAGCTGGCACTGGGAGGATGGATTCTGATGATAAGATCAACTACTGGTGATGCCAATTAAATTGAGAAGGGTTTGGAGTACATGAGAGGACATTTATATTTTTATGTTATATCATGTATATAATGCTTGGGTACTTTCTAATTTACTTTATATTTAATTTCTATTTTTTGAAGAGAATAAAAATCAGGAAAGAAAAACATTAGAAACCATACAAAATTTCACTAAACAAGATAATAGGAATTCAACAATGGTTGTTATATTGCATATTGTTAAAGGAAATTGTTTAGATTACCAGATGTAAGTATGCACAATTGGCTTAAAATGTTATAAAAAATTAAAAAAGAGAAAAAAAATAAGCATTAACCGCTCCTTGCAATAGGTCAGCAGAAACAGCAGTAGAATTATACAAGCTATTCTCTGTGTGTGTGTATATATATATATCTTTTTCTCTTTATTTTTTCCCTCTCTCTCTCTCTCTCTCTCCTTTTTACATTTTAGTATAGGGTCTACAGGATCTCACTACACAGATCGGACTCATAGCGATGCTCCTGTTTTCAGCCTCCCAAGTGCTGGGATGGCAGGCACGTGCCACCGCACCCAGTCTCAATCACCTTCTCAGCACGTCCTGGGGAAGGGGGCCACCATGGCTTGTGGTGCTGGGGATGGAAACCCAGCCTCTGTGTCTGCCTAAGCAGATGCTTTAATCTGCTGAACTATGTGGCTGGCCTGCTTTCTCTCTCTTTTCTTTTCTTTTTTCTCTCTCTTTTCTTTCTTTCTTTCTTTCTTTCTTTCTTTCTTTCTTTCTTTCTTTCTTTCTTTCTTTCTTTCTTTCTTTCTTTCTCTCTCTCTCTCTCTTTCTTTCTTTCTTTCTTTCTTTCCTTCTTTCTTTGTCTTTTTTCCGTTTCCTCATCCAAGTTGTTCTTCCCTTTGAACAGATTCTTTCCCTTTCACAGTATGTACTGCTCCTTGAAGATTGTATTTACTCTTTCAGGTTCTTACACTAGCAAGACAATGCAATGTTTGCTCATGAGGGTCTGATTTATTTCACTTATGAGCATGATCTCTAGTTAAATGCATTTACTTGTAAAAGCCTAAAGTTCATCTTTTTTTTGTAGCTGAGTAATGCTCTACTGTATAAAAATACTATGTCTTTTTTACTGTCTCCTCAGTATATGACAGGTATTTAGGTTATTCCAAGATTTAGATATGATGAATTGAACTGATATAAATGTGTGTGCACATATATTGCTGTGGTATGATGTTTTCAGTTCTTCTATGAAAAAATGTTCAACATCATTGATTATGTTAGAAATGTAAATTAAAACAACATTGATATTTCATCTCACACAAGAAAGAATGCTATCATCAACATGTCAACCAATAATAAATGCTGGAGGGCCTGTGGGGAATAAGGAACCCTTCTGAACTGCTGATGTGAATGTAGATAAAGCCACTAAGGAAATCAGTGTGAAGATTTAAAAAAATACCTATGATTGGAGGTCCAATGCAACCCAAATATTGCCCTCCTGGGTAATTTTCCAGAAGTGCTTGTCTACTTTTTCTAAGAAGAAAGAATAATTTTAACTTGATCTGTGTTTCAAAAAGATTTCTCTTATTGTGAGTACACTGGGTGGATTAAAGATGAATGTTTCCATAAGAACAACAGTGTAGCTTATCCTGAAATGTTCTCCAAATGTAATGTTCTATCTTTTTCCTACTTTTAAATGTTACACTGCATTGTCCAAGACTCTCTTTGATTTCTAAACCTTAAGGGTGAAGTTTGGAAATGTTGTCTTGAAAATACAAGATGTCTTTCCATCACCAAAGGACTTAGATTCATAAATTTGTTGAAACATAAGTTGGGGAGAAAGTTTAGAGCCTTCATCTAATTCCCAATTTTCATGGAAAATAATAGTCTTTGTTCATTTATCCCCAGAGTTTCTTTCTCTAAGCTACCAATGTGCAGTGGATTTTCTCATTACAAATATCTGAAAAAGCAAGAGTTTTATTTTATCTCACTCATTTATCTGTATCTTGTATTTGCAGAAAATCCATAGTTTATATTTTGGCCAAACAAATTACCATTCAGAAGAACATGACATTTTTGATCTGATGGTTTATCAAAGTGAAATTTTGGCTAATTGTTTTTAACAAAATCAGGTGAAAGCAGCTAAACTGCCTTTATTTTGCAAAAATAAAAAGTATAGCAAGGTCACTAAGTACACGTGCACTGGAACACAATTAGTACATCATTCTGTGGGCTGATAGGCTTGAATACTAACCGACCCCATCTCTTCTTTGGTGTGTAAAAGACTACATTTTCTAGTTTCCTTTGAAATTAATTTGGGATCACTTAACTTGATTTGAGCCAGTTATTATGTGGGTTGAAGTAATTGTGTTCAATTTCCCGTCTTGACGCTGATCCTTTTTATATTTCTTTCATGATGAACTTGATAATCTTGTGCTGAAGATGAGGCCATTCTTGAGGGGAGCTTCTTACATCACCACTGAAGGAGAACCCTAAGACAACTGCCCACCCTGAGCATACTGTGGCTGAAGCAGACACAAACATTTGCAGTGAGATTCCATGGTTCCCCACTCACTGCAACCTTGCTTGCCCTATTCTGACTCTGCAATGCACATGTCCTTGACTGTAATTTGCTTAATGAGTTTGAACACTGACTACTGTGAAGAAGCTTGATTCTTTAAGTTGCAAGTCTTTGGATAACTGAAGAAAATCAGGCAAGTATTAATGAAGCCCAATTTTTAGGTATAGGAGGTATGGCTTAAAAGTGGCTCCAAATAGCTCATGGGTGTCTCCTATGAATTCCAAACTCTGGATTTCAGTCCTCCACTCTGATTCTCATTCACCATACTTTCTTTGAACTGGCATGCAGTAGGCAGATGCAAAACAAGCCAAGATACATAAGAGCCCACATTTCAAGTTATAGTCTGAATAAATTAAATATCAAAACTTTAGATCCAAGGATATTTGTTCTAATCAAGGAGATTATGGAGCCACAGAGAACATGGACAGAAAACATTCTTTTGGGATTTCACAGAGAGCAAATTGGTCAAGCAATGGCCGTGACTCATCCACATGGCTGACACTGACAAAGGATCTACAAAGTGTAGTACAGGTTTTCAGGATAAATCCTGAGGGGATTTGACTGGGCTTATCAGATACAAAAGGTGCATTTCTTGTTATATAGGTCTTGATTTATCTTGGTCTTAACCATCCAGCAGAAAAGTATAAAAATGAGGTATAAAAAGTAAAGCCATATTATGCTGAGCTGTAAAAGGCTCAAGTCAACAACTTCTGATATTGCCAGTCTTACGAAAAACCCACTACTATTATGGACTACTGGACTATTTTGGAATATTTTGCTGAATTCACACATCTATAATATTTAAATGACAAAACTAAAGAAAAAATGGGATACAAATGAATGACCATTTTGTAACTGTGTATTCTTTTAATTCATTGAATAGAAAGATTTGTTCTAATAGTGTCTGTAAACAGGATATCATGTCTGCATCTTGTACAACGAATAACCACTAAGACAACAATATGCAATGTATTAATTATTGAAACTGTCCTAGTAATTTCATCTGAAACTGTTTCTTTGCTATTTGTTTCTCAATAGAATTATGGAAAAAATAAGATAAAGGAAAATTTCTAATAATTATTTTATTTTTCTTTCTCCACTAGCTATATATTATTTATATCCCATAATTTTAGTGACTACTCAAAGATATTAAAATGAGTAGAATTTTTTTGGGGGGTTAGGGATTACAAGATAAACCATGAGCAGTATTTTTAAAAAGACTAAAATTAGGGGGCCGGGGAGATGGCTCAGTAGAATAAGCGCTTCCCTGGCAAGCGCAAGGGCCTGAGTTCAATCCCTGGTTCCACCAAAAAAAAAAAAAAAAAGAAAGAAAAAGACTAAAATGAATTTTGCTTTTCCATCTCTTAGAACATGCAAGGACTTAGAATGCTTTAATTCTTCTTATTCATTTGACTGGCTTGTGTTATTACACTGTATGTTCTAGCTTTAAAAGTATTAAACCTCATAAGACATCATTATTTTTATTATTTTTACATAAAGCTTGTATTTATGTTGATGTAGTACATCTCTGTTTACATGTCCCCCAGGTGATATACTTTTCCTGTGATCTGGAATATATTCTTTATATTTTCTGTAATAAAGATATATGGAGGATAAATTCTCTGAGATTTGTTTGTCTGCAATTGTCCATTTTGCTTTCATTTATGTTCCCTCTGATTACAGAACGTTAGGTTCATACTATTTTCTTTCAACCTTTGAAGGTATGTTGTTTTCTTCTGGTCTCAATGACTTCTGTTAGGAAGTCAGCTATAATCTTATTCTTGCTCCTTTGAAGGTAAAACATGTTTTTTTCCTCTGGTTGCTTCTAAAGTTTTTATGTTTCCTTGAATTTCTTGTGTCTAGGCCAATGGAATTTGTAGTGCTTCACAAATGCATGGCATGATTTGTGAAATCGTTCACCACCATGGTCACGCGTCAGTATTAGAAAGTTCTTGCTAATTATGTCTTCAAATACAATTTTATTACTTTCTCCTTATCTAGTATTCCAGTTGTAAGAACTTTTCACAATTTCTCATTGAGTTTTATTTGATGTTTTAAATAAAATTCTGTTGTTTTGTCTCTTTGTACTTTGGGTTCAATACTAAATTTTGACTTATCTTTCCATTTATTAACCTTTTTTGTGCTCTTTGCTGTTTTCTGATATTCAACCCATTGTGTTCTGATATGCATTATAGTATTTGCCATCATAGAATCCCTTTATCATGTTCTTGTACAGATTCTAGTCCTCTACTTAAATTATGCATTTTGCTTTCAAACTTCTTCACTATATTGAATTTCTAGACAGAACTTGCTTTTACTTCTGGCAGTCAGAATAAGGGTGGCATTTAAAAATTGAATCATATGGAGCTAATTTGAGGCTGGGTTGCAGTATTTTTAAACACTTCTTTTGTGCTTATTTATCCATACTCTTGTCTTTCAAGTTTCTCAAGAGAAATCTCCCTTTTTGGCAGGTCCTAACCTCCAGTTTTGATTACTCCCATTCTATGAGATTATTATATTCAGGGCTTTGCCTCTCAGCCATTCAGACATCCCTTTGGTTATCATGTGTCTCTAGCAGGGAAACAGCATCAAGTGAGGCCGCTTTCTCTGAACTCTTCTTCTGTCTGCATGTCAGTCTCTCATGTCTTGGTAGTCCCTCAGAAGTCTTTAGAATAACTGTTTTCACAATTGATCTAACTGATAGGACTTCTAGTTGTTTGCTAATGGATTTTTGGTGTGCAACAAACAGCCTACTGTATTCAGAAGCAGAATTTCCTTCATAAGTATTTTCTGGTTTAAAAAAAAAAGTTGAAAGAATTGTTTTCAGATTTCTTTTCTTCACTCATTTTCTTTTGCAGAGTCTCTGGTTGCATTTAAATGTAAATGTGATTCTTTATGCAGAATTGGGCAGTTATGGTCTCAGAATAGAATTTCTGAGAATTGGTATAATTAAGGGAATGTAACTGGTCCTTAAAACTCCAAGAACATATTATGGTTCTGAAAAATGTTTCAAATCTGGAAAAGAAAAATGCACTGGGTAATGGGAGACAGAGAACCTTAAGCTCAATGCTGGAGTCTTGTACTAGCTCACATCTGCCAGATGTCTTTCTGTTCTCTATTCAGAAATCATCCCCTCACTTAGTGAAGTGAAGCCAGCACTGCCTTTTCATTTGCTAAAGGAGCTAGGAGACATTCATTAGGAGATATATTATGCTGAAATTTGAAGGGATGGGAAATGGGGTAATAAGTTGAGCCTCAATTACTACTTTCCTTATGTGGATAATACAGCATGTCAAATGAACCACTATAATGTAAATAAATTATAGAACCATTTTCTATAACAATAGAAAATATTTCAGAAATAAAGTATATAATAACAATTTTGACTACTTTTCTCCTAACGTATTTGGTGCTGACATAGTGCCCGATGCATAGTAAGTGTTTATAAATTATTTTCATAAGGAGTAATGGTCGAAATTCAGAAACATGTATTTGAAAGTTTGAGCTAGATACTCTTGACATCATCAATTTTAATCCTTTTCTATTACAAATGAGGAAAATGATTCTTGCAGGAAAGAGAGTGAGCTAGGCCTGTGTGGGGTCCTGGAAAGATGACAATGGCCAATTGTCATCTTTCCCATTTTATTTTCCACTGACTTGGATACATTGGTTAAATTGATCTAAGATGGTACATTACGATTTTCCTACTGGATGGTATGCCTCCCATTGTTTTGATAAAAATGTCTCTACCTCTATCTTTGAAGGGAGAACCATCTGCAATCAGTATTTAGCCACTGGTATTTAAGGGCACAGACACCGGGGCTTAAATGGGAAGACAATATTTAAGTAAAATGTCAAGTGTAATTTTTGAAATGCAAATCCCTATTGCTGTCAGAGGTAATTATCAAAATGTGGATCTGAACAGAGCAATGATCTTTCAGCCAGTGCCCTATGAGTTCACATCAGGAAGTAGATTAAGACTGACTTTTTCTTTTCCTTTATTATATTCTATATGAAGAAAAACGAAAACCTCTGATTTTTATTTTGTATCAGATGATCCTTTGCTGAAATGTCTGCTGATTTTGATGTACGACCTGGGCTAATTTGGAGTCAAGTTGTTTTGTAATAATTTAGAACACAGCTTACGAATTAGCTATTCAGCAAGCACACATTAAAATTAATTTGATAAAGTGTACATTAGCATCCTTGACACTTCTCTAAGCATAGATTTTAATGGATCAGTGTATGGGGGGCACGACCAGTAAAGTCAAAACTGCCTCAAAGACGTGGAATGAGAAATTTGCCATCTTACCCTCCCACACTCTACAGGACTGAGCCCTTCAGTGATCAGTACAGTACATCAAATTTAAGAGTCTTTAAATATTAAATATCAGTGTGCGCCATGGAATGTAATAAACCTACTTTTCAAATAATGTTTCATTCCCCGACATCAAAATGTGTGAAGAATTTTCTTTTAAATATACTGTAGAAGTTAATTAAGTTCACTCAAGTTTATTGCATGGATTCGCTAAGACTACATTAGGATATTTACGATCTGCCCAGAATGCAACTCACTGAAACTTTTGATATGTTGATAAGTGATAAGGATGTCATTTGAGGTTTATTTTTTAATAATAATTTAATTGTCATTGTAAAATGCCTCATAGTTAGGACAGATTAAATTGCCACCAAAACCATTACTAAAATTCATAACCTCTATAAATGTAAAGTGTTTGCTACTGTGTCATAAATAACAGCACTTGTTCCAGGAAAATGAGGTCCCTGAAATAAATTAAGAAAACCAAAACATATAAATGCATTAGATTGCAACAATTTCTGGTTCCTGATGGAAACACAGCTGAGTGGGGAGGTGGATTCTTTTACTGAGCAAGAGTTACTTATGATCTCAATAAATCTTGGGTCCTGGGGGTTTTGACTGTATTATTTTCTATCTTATTGGCACATTTGAGGGTTGTTGCCTCTCCTCATTCCAACAAAGCAGGAGAACCAGGCAACTTTAAAATAAATTACATCACCAGCAAGGTGACTGGGTCCAACTTGCACACCTTCCTTCAATGACGCATTACTTATCTGCCAAAAAAAGGTCACATTTTTCAACTGTTTTGAAGGAAGAGGAGCAAACTAAGGCTTTCCTCATGAGGACCTGTCTGTTCCTTGTAATTGCTAGACTTGTGTGAATTGGGAAGCATTTTCTGGTCCCTTATCTAGCTTGGACCTTCTCTATGCTATATGTGTCTACTTGTTCACAATACCCATGTTGTTGCAACTATGTACAAAGATACCTCTTTGCTCATTAGGGAGTGAACCACTCAAGGCAAGAATTTGGTTCATCATTACATTCTTTGTGTCCCATACATCATCATTCACAAAGCAGTAGAGTTGTAGATCTTAATGGAATAAGCAGATCAGTACATCATTGACTGTATTTGTGGAGGACCGCCTGGAAGACTCTGCTTGAAGGAGGAGCAGTTGCCTCCATTTTGTCTGAATATGACCCTATTTCCATGTATTGTTATGTTCAGAGCGGGCCAGGACTTTTCCTTACCCCTTTAACTGGTTTTAAGCAATTCATATGGGTCCAGCTGAGGAGTCAATGGTGATCTTTGAAGATGGCATGCAGTGTTTCCCTGGATCTTCCTGTTATTCCCTTGTGTGAACTGAGATGAAACACTGATCCTAAACATTAGATACTACTTTGTGTTATGTAGATTAATCTTTCTGCATATCCTTCTCTCTGTACATCACAGAGGTAAATGCAGGCTTCCTACCTAACCCAGTTCATGGCATTCAGCTACTTCCCACCCTTCTCACAGTCACTCATCCTCAAGCCACTCCCTTCTTCAGAAATTACTAAAACCCCAGGTCAAAGTCTTTCTTCCATATAGCCATCATTGTGGCTATACTTAGAACCCATTGGCTTTCCATAACTACAAATATGCTTTAGGGACTTTGTTTTTGCTGTGGTTTGTACTGGAAGTGGTAGATTGGAATTAACTCACTAGATTTCCAAGAACTTTTCCATGGATTACAAATATAAACTTCCTGTGTTGACAGGACAACTGAGAGGGGCTGTATACATGTATGTGCAAAGAGAATATTTTCAGGTGTTTAAGAGTTATATGAGAAAGATTCTCTTCAATATTCACCTTTGATTCATGGCAACTCAGGATTGGGGCAAGGCTAACTTGGTAGTAGAAGTCGTACAGGTTAGAAGATAGATAAAAAGAACTGGCTGATTTATCCACAGAAGTAACATCCACCAGAAATCTGTTACACATGGAATGGGGAGACAGCTTGATGGCCTGAGTGCCTGCATGGCAAGTTCAAGGACCTCAGTTTGATCTCCAGTACTGCACCTACTGGCTGTAAAACTGGGCCATACCTGTAATCCTAGCACTGAATTGCATAGTGAGACCCTGATTCAAATAAATAAATAAAAATTTTGAAATGCTTCTTAAACAGACAAGAAATGCATCAGCCATGGAACTCACAGAGACTTAACCATGAACTATCTGGCCAGCCCTCAAACACAGAAGTCACAAGCAGTTCATTGTTTTTGTTAGTTAGAAGTTTTTAAGATACACTGGAGCAGAATAAAGGATTCAAGAGAATGATCATTATGGCCATGGTCTAGTATATACAACAGGTATTTGTCCTGGATAAGAAATATTATCTGGCCTCAGTCATGGGCTTTTCTTATTGGGAAAAAAAAAATCAAATTGAGAGTTAAAAGATCTGGATTTTAGTCTTAAGTCAGCCACTCTTGCTCTGTGACCTTAACTCAATTATTCTCTCTCCTTTCCTCTCTCTGAACTTCAGTTTCCTCAGACAAAATTAAATGGTTGTGATGATTCAGGCATCCTTCCATCCCATGCAGACCATGACTCACATCTGTATGGCCCAGTCGCTCCAAGAGGTGGGAAAACTGTCAGGTCAAATGTGTGGAGAGGTACGGCATCTATTTCCTTGAAAAAAGGAACGTGAGGTTATCAAAGATAGAGAAGACCTATCATTTCCACTTCCTCATAGCTCAGTTCATATTATTCTTTTGAACTCAGAGTCAAACTACAGAATGATTACAAACTGGTAAGACATTCAAGATGAAAAGGGACCGAATAAGAATGAGAAGTTCAACTTCTTGGCCCTCACAGCCAATTACAGCCATACCTTCTAACTCTGGGTTCCTACTGTGCTTAACAACCCTGCAGGAAATGGACTTGAAGAGACTTCTCAATTTCTCACACAGGCATGAAATAAAACAAAAGATTCCTTATTAGTGGGCGGAAAATTCAGGGACAGCAACCAGGAAAAACTAATAAAGTTATAAAAATTCCTTCCATTTTAATAGAATTTTGTGTTAGTACAATAGATTAATGTAAATGTCACTTTAAAAAGAATAGAGAATAAAATCCTAATAAAGTTGGATGCCACCACAGGGGTGGTACATTGAAAGAATATCTGATTAGATTTCAAAAGTTGCTTTGTAATTTGTGAATATTCTCTTCCAGTTTATTGGATTTGCTGTTTCAGAGTGAGATGTTTGAATTAAGAGGGTTTGCATCTCCAAATCCCATATTAACATGTAGATCACAGAGATTTAGCATTTGTGTGAGCCCTTCTCACATGTTCTGAGCTATCACTCAGTTTTTCTAAGGTCAAGTGCAAGAATGGCCCAAATTAGACTCTGGAGGCCAGGAATGTTTAATAAACAGCGATCATACAACAAATAAGAGCCTGCAGTTTGTCTTTCTGCAAGATAGAGAGCTACTCTCAGTCATGTCTGTGTATGCCAACCAATCAGGCATATGCACATCATGGCCATGTAATAAGTGCTGATTGGGTTGCAGGTTTTGCCAGTATTAGGCTGAAAACACATCTTTCATTGGCGAATTTTTAATTGCAAAGATTCATGGAAAAAACTCTCACTTGAGACTCTGACAGTCTTGCTTACATCTCATTCTACCTTCCAACAGCTAATGACCACCAAAAAAGAGTGGTTTTCATAAGGAATGAAAAACATACCTGGCATCAGAGCTGGTACAGAAGAGATCTGGTTCTACCTAGGCATACAGTAGGTGGGGGCAATGGAACAAATCTCTCTTTTGCTCTGGTCTCTGGTTTCATCATCTAGTCCAATGGATAAGAGTCAATCTAAAGTTTTCCATCCAGAACTGGTTCCACAAAATGCTTTTACTAAAAGGAGTCCTACCCACTGGATGATGCAGTGAACTATATTTATTTCCAAATAAATGCATGGCACACTTTAGCACGGTAAAAGATGAGAAGCCCTGGCAAAAGCAAAGTGTGGGACTTTGTGTCCTTCCTATAAAAACATGTGTGACTTAAAAAACCTGTGTGCGTGTGTGTGTGTGTGTGTGTGTGTGAGAGAGAGAGAGAGAGAGAGAGAGAGAGTGTGTTACTAGAACTGAACCCAGAGCATTTGCACTGAGTGTACTGGATTATGGGTGTGAGACAACCTCCCCAGCTAAAGAATTTGCTTTTGTGAGAAATGCCTATTGATAGCCTTTAGATGTTTCATGGAGTGAAATTTAATTCTTGGATGATTTCAAGGAGTTCTTCTACTTTCATATTTATTGTTTGTGTCTATTTCTCTTTTGTAGGATAAGAAAATTCTGAGACTAAGAAAGAGGAAGTAATAAAATCAAATGACACCTGAAATGCCCAACAAATATTTCCTTTTAAGATCTGAATTTCCTTTGTTTGGAAATGTTGATACTATAAGGAATAGGGAAATTACATGACTCAACTGTTGTACACTGAAAAATTTACACTGAGATGTATGTGTGTGTATACATATATTAGACCCTAGAATTTGAGGAGAGTCATCCTAGGAAAAAGAGTAAGGAAAAGATTACAGTGATTACCGTGAGGACAGGGTGGAAGGCAGTCCCTCCTGAGCAGGCTTTGTTGGCTTAGACTGAAGTAGGGAGAAATTTTGTGTCATATTTATGATTACATATTTTTAGATTGTGTCTTTAGATGTATACGGCTGTAGAAGTCTCTTCAAAATTCTATTGTACTCGCTGGTGCCTAACACATAGCTGGCACTCCGCATCCTTTTGAGATTGGAGGTGTGGAAGAATAGATGAAAGAATAAACCAAATGCTAATTGAGCCTCTAAGCATTTTAAAGCAAAGCATCCACCAGCACCAGTAAAATGGGCCAGGATGGAAGCAACATGACTAGAATCTAGGCTTAAACTGACTGCTTTTACTGCAATCATTGGCCTTTGAATTCCAGTCTTCTGTTACCTTTCAGTTTTGTTTCTAATTTCACCTCTGGTCACACTTTACCTTGGGGATCTCTTCCATTAATGTAACACATTAATTTTTAAGGATGGATAAGGCTTAGTCTTGGCTGCGTACACCTCTCTTTTGAGGGAAAATTTGTTTGTGTTTTTAAGTAATTAAAGCCATCCAAAAATGATTCTAGTGAGATGACTCTGTTCCGAGGAGAAACACGGTACAGGGGATATGGCGATCTGTAAAGTAAATAGGGTTCAGGACAGACCATCTTGGAGGTCAGAGAAGGATTTAGGGAGGAGGGGAGAGCTAAAGTGTTATCTGGAGAATAAATAGGACTTAGCAAGAAAAACTAAAGGATAAGTGAAGTGCTGCAGACAGAAGGAACAGCAGGTGAAAAAGCTTGAATGTGAGAAAAAACAAGCTACATTTGGAAAACAGAAAGGTGTTCTGTGTAGCTGGGGGACTACACGTGTGAATGAGGTGATGGCGCTGTAAGCACTGAGCAGATAACAGAGTAAATTAACGCCGTACCCGTGTGTACATGTAGCACGCGGAGGGGGGCCCTGGAGGGTTTCCAGCAGGTGTATGGGGAGGACTGATGCTTTAGCACAAATTGGCCCTAGAGGCACATGTGACTGCTGAGAACCGACCAGACTAAGAAAAGCAGACACTCAAGGACCCTAATTAGGAGCTTTCTATAGTCCTTGGCAAAATGATTATGTGCTGGGCTGGGTAACAGTGGGAACCAGGAAATTGGCTTTATAGTTTGTTTTTTTTTTAGCAAGTTGAATCAAGATAAAAGTTGCATTAACTTGATGGTTAATTAAATGTGAGAGACGGGCAAGAAAGATGAATTAAATACCACCCTCAGTCTTGTGGGCTGACATACAGGTGAAAATTGATAGAAACCATTCATTGATGTTGGACAAACAAGAAGAGGAAGAGGTTTTTAATGCTAGGATCTCATGAGCTGTTACCTGAGTCTCTGATGCAAATTACTTGTCCACAACTGCAACCATTGATTTGTTTAACTAGCCCAATCACTATACAAAAGACAATATATAAGAAGAAAATCAGATTCCACTGAGAGAAAAGAACCCATATACCCAATTGGATACCTGAGAAAGAGTTGGTGGATTCTGTGCAATTTAAGCAAACAATCAGAAATGCTTTGTAACAACTAATGGTTCACCAAGTTTTATAAGTGAGGTCACTTACACCTTTGAACATTAGAATAAACCCAATAATAAAAAATACTTTACAAAGTACTAGTGATCTATTTGGATTTTATGTATCTTTGATGAGTTGGAAAAAGAATGGAGCAGCTTTCGCTTCAGTGCATTAACTTAAAGCTAAAGTATTTGTTTCAGGAAGAAATCTCTTAACCTACATGGATTATTTTAGATGCACCCAGTGAATCCTATCAGAAGATCAAAAATCTTATGAGATTATGAGCCACTGTTAGGAAACTTTAGGATATTTTTCTCATGCAAGATAGGAATGATAGGACAACTTCTATTTCTATAGAGAAGCAGCTACAGTCATAACTGCTCATAGTTACATACTTGGCTTTTGTAACTAAGGCATTGCTGAGGTTGGTAGACAGCAAAGAGGAAACACATGGATTGGCATTGAACATGATTGCCTCTTGCCTCCAGGTATTAATTGTGTGCAATGTTGAGAGCCCTTCAGCTAAAGGCAACCCTTACTCTAAAATGAAAATAATTACACCTCCATTGGCAGGTTATATTCAGGGGATAGGAATAATGTGTTCACTTGTCAACTCCTATAATTGAATAAGTCTCACACCTTAATCTAAGTAACACTGTGTGCTTTCTTCTGACTTTATTACAACGAACCTAGGACACCATGTGCCTCTGATTCCATCCCACCTGCCTGTGCTCTAGACTTTTTGCTTTGCCCTTTCTGTTTTTTCTCTGTACTATCTACTCATACGGTAACCTTTCTTTTCTCAATACCTTTCATATATTTACCTTAAATTATTTTTCTTTTTTCATTTTTTTATTAGTACATATTTGTAGTATATAATGATTATTTTCCTCATGGGGACTTGGTTCAAATACATGCACATCTGAATTATCATTTCACTTCCTACCCCTCCCCTCACTTCCCTCTCCCTTTATCACTTGGTACCTTTTTCTTTTGCAAAAGATCTATCTCCTTGTTTCTTATTACCTATCTTTCGTGTGGCTCTTTGTAAATTCTGAACATGATCATGCTTTCTATTCAGAAAGCAACTGTTAACACCTCCCCTTTAGTTATACAATAAGAGTCAAACTCCTTGGAGTGAAGTTTGAATTTAAGTCAGCCCTCTGTGTGTCACTTAAACTGCTAGCCTGGATATTTGCCATATTGAGATATTTGTTGCTCCCCAAATTTGATCAATATTTTCAGACAACTAGGTGGTTTCTCAAAGTTCTCCAGTTCTTTGTCACTGTACTTTTCTATGTTCCTTGAAAATATCAAGTAGGAAAATAGGTTGATCCAGTGTAACCTATTTCATTTTAATTCAAGGAGACTGCATTTTCCAGCCTTCTCTGCCTCCAGGTGGGACCAAGTGATTGAATTCTAGCTGATGGAATGTAAGTGCACGTAATGCTTGCTTTTATACCCTCATCAGGCAACTAAAATCTTCTGTGTAAACTTTCACTGCATTTCCCTCTGTGCTTGTATATTGTCAAAATGCATAAGATCCAGATAACTCCAAGGCATTAGAAGATGGTAGAATCATTAAGTGGAAGTGCTTGGGTACACACAAATGATCTGTGGAGCCCAGAAATTACTTAGGCATCAGTGAACTAAGTCAATGAGATAGTTCTACAGGTGTCAATCTACCTTACATTGTTATGCCCACTCAGTTTTCATAATCTCTTTCAATGATCACTAGTTGGATGTAAATCCCTGATCTATCCCTTTGTCCTTCTTTGGAAATTCACTTGTTCATTATCATATGCTTTCTCATTTGCCAGTTCAAAATGACAATAGTCTTTAGCATATGGAGTTTATTAAGAATTAAGTGAGGGTAATCTATGTAAAACATTTATAGAAGCACACAAATGAAAGGATAAAGAAAATGTATATTTACACACAGTTGAGTACTGTTCTGCCATAAAGAAGGATAAACTTGAATCATTTGTAGGAAAATTCATGAACCCTAATATTAAATGAAATAAATTAGAGACATGATCTTAAACATCTCATGGTTTCTCTTATACAAGAGATTCAAAGTATAAACAGCAAAATAAACAATAGACAAGAGGAACAGGGGGATAGAGCTTTTCCAATATTAAGGATATTAAGCAAGCATCCTTCTGGTTGCATCAGGGATCTAGAAGGGCCCTGGCCCCACTGTTTTTTCTTTTCTGCTTCTCTGTGTCCAGGAAGCAGGAGTGGAGCAGCCTTCCCCCAGTTTGGCTTTCTGCTATGACATTTGTACCTTACAGTCAGTTGACCATGAACAAAAAACTCTGATGCTATGATCTACAGGAAATTTCTCTTCCCTCAGGTTGTAGGTGTTAGCATTTTCTTCCAGCAACAGAAAGGTGTCCATACAGCAAATGTACACAAATATATAAATGTATAAATAAATAAATAATTATACATGCTCACTTATACACATATACAGATACCAATAGAAGTTTTGTTGTTCACACTTAAATTTCATAGAGTTGGTTTCTGAGATGGCTATACATATGAGGCTTATTCTGGAAAGTATCATGCAAAGTCTAGATCACAATAGCTTAAAAAATATCTCAGAATGACATTCTGTGTATTGAATGTTTTAAATGTGGAGATCAGTATATATACTCTAAGGGAAAAAGGTTGAGTTGGGTTACTAAATATGATCAGGGAAGTAGGATTTATGAGTAATAGAGGCCCAAAAGGGTGGTTTAAGTTACACAGAACTATTCATTTTCTCTTGTTTAAAAGAAGCTTGGATAGGTAGTTTCATGGTCATATAATGGCCCAATATGTAGCCAGCAATACAAGATCTTGTCTTTCTGCTTTATCATTGTAGAGTATCACACTGATACTCTGGAAGCTCTGTCATCAGATAGTGTTTAGGTCTTCAACAAATCATATTAATAACACAATTTCTGAAAAAAAGACAGGCAGAGGATGAAAGGGCGGCAAGGAAAATGAGTCAGTTTGTTCCAAGCAGCCATTGTGGAAGTAGGAATTAAAATACCTTTGCATCTCATTGGCTAGAACTTGATCATGTGGCTGTATTCATCTGTAAAGGAGTGTGAAAGTGTGTATAGGCTTTAGTTCTAGGTGTGAGGTTCCAATATCGCATGTTGAGTTGCTTTTATGAAAAGCAGATGAGAGAAGATATATTGGGGTAAGATAAGTTGGTAAGATTCAACCACGTTATATCATGTAGCTTTTTCTATTTTGATAGAATTTTATTCTATGTTTTCACTATAATTTACTTATATATTCCAACAACATTCTGTTATTTCAGTTTTTGGTTATGATTAATTTATGCCATGAATATTCTGGGAAAAAGGACTATGTTAATTACATGTACCTATTTCCTGGTAGGAACACGAACACTATGTACTTTAAAAATGTACTTAAAAATTTCTAAAAATATCAATGGTATTGCTTCATAAATAACTCTGACAGCACAGTTAACATGTTTCCTCATATCTCATCTGGAATCTGACCCACAGTATCAGTTGATTTCTCACTATATGGATATACTCATACTCATAATTATCTTCTCATAAATTAAAAAAAAAATGCTAAGACTGCAAGATAACCCAGAAGTCACTAAAAGAATCCCAACCCATGAGCCAACCCAATTGATTTGTAAAGACTTTCTGGTCCAGAGGGTTGAGAGGACTGTTACAGCCATAAATAAAGATCCTAAGGCAAATGGTATGATGACTGGCTAAGTGAACCTTATAGGTTTGAGTCTGAGGTTTCATCTTCCTCTTCTTCTTCTTCTTCTTCTTCTTCTTCTTCTTCTTCTTCTTCTTCTTCTTCTTCTTCTTCTTCTTCTTCTTCTTCTTCTTTTCTTCTTCTTCTTTGTTTTGGCAGAACTAGGGATTGAACTCAGACCTATGAGCTTGCCAGCCAAGCACTCATTCCACTGAGCCATCTCCACAGCCCCTTAGTCTGCTATCTTTGGAAGAAGCCAAGGGAGCGACAGATTTCAGCCTAAATGGTTTTGAAAGAGTAGGAATTTTCACATAGTAATAATGACAATTCTTTGTCCTTTTTTTTTTTCTCAGATTAAAATTTTGTATGAAATCATTTTCTTACCTGAACTTCCCAGAGGGGGTGGAGAGAAGATGGAAGAGACTATTGTTATTTGGAAGTTGAGAAAATAAAATTAAGAATGGAATGAAGAACATGCATGGGGTCACAGAGCTATCAAGTAGTGCAGCTGAGATTTAAACTTCAACCTCCTTGCTGAATGTAGTGATTCGTACCTGTAATGTCAGCCCTGGAGAAGCTGACACAAGAGGGCCAGGTGTTTAAAGTCAGCCTGTGCTACATAGTGAGGCCTTGTCACAATTAATTAATTAATTAAATTTAAAAAATGGGGCCATGGAGATAGCTCAGTGGATGAAACACCTGCTTAGGCAAGCACAGTTCCATCCGCGTTCCATCCCTGGTACCGCATGCTATGCAAACCCCACCCCTGGAACACTGAGCCAGCCATCTAGACCAAGTGTGGCTATGTGCACCTGTAATCACAGCACTGGGGAGACTCAAAATAGGAGGATCACACTGAATATGGGCTGCTTAGTGGGACCCTGTGCTGAATAAGTAAAACTTAAAAATAAAATATAACTAAATAAATAATAATTAAAAGTAAGTGAACTCCAAGTTCCTGTTACTATTGAGTCATTTACACTGGGCTTGAAAAGAATGTAGAATCAGTGCTGCTTTGTGGTCAGACAAATACGGGCTTGAATTAGTGCTCCACCTTTTTGGGACTCTTCTGATTTTAGATACAGTAGCCATCATTTTTTGAGAAATATGTAGTTCTGAGTGTCAACACACTCTTGAGAGCACTAACACAAAGAAGACACAGTATATTTTAAACATCTCAAATAATATCCCATTTTTGAAATCTTCTTAGATTTTCTGTCTGGTGAGGTGCCTCTTGCTGTGTTGCTATCAAGAGGCAAAGTTCAAGATGACAGGTAAATGTGAGCTCATTGTAAGAATGTTACAGATGCATTAGTTATGAAGATCTGGGCTGCAAGTTACAGCAAAGGCAAATAAAGATGGACTGACTATAAAGAATCCATCCTGCTTCATATGTTGAGATGCTCAGAAACAGTTACAGAAGTGCTTCTAGCCCGTTTGTCTGGATTTGATTCTATTTGCTCCATATATTGATTCAATTCTCAGAATATCCATAAAACACGCTATGTATGTTCCAGGTGTTACTTTCAGATATAACATATGTAAAAATGTAAAAGTGTCATCTTCTGCTATCTTCTTTCTTAGAGGGCTACAACCTTGTCTAGAAGCCCCAGAATAAAACATGTCTCACAGGTATCAGTGATTAATATTAAGTGCTATGAAGGATACTATAGGTAGGCCTAAGATACTGTCAACTTCCCATAAAGTTGTATGACAGATTCTCTTAAACTGTGTGAAGGATGATTATGGATAATGGGTAGCCAATAAACAGAAAGTCTCCAGTAGCTATCTGCTGATGGTGAATCTTCCACTTCCCCAACCACTTAATCATTGTTTATAATAGTAGAAGAGTGAATTAAATCTTGGGCCCAATATATGTGGAAAAGCCTTTGAGTTCTGTTAGAGCTTGTTTGCGTGCCTGATGTGTGTGTGTGTGTGTGTGTGTGTGTGAGAGAGAGAGAGAGAGAGAGAGAGAGAGAGAGAGAGAGAGAGAGAGAGAGAGAGAGAAGAGAGGGAGAGGAGAGAGGAGAGATGAAAAGAGAGAGAGAGATGAGAAGGAGAGGAGAGAAGGGAGATTAGAGAGAGAGAGGGTAGAGAGAGAGAGGAGAGAGAGAGAGAGAGAGAGAGAGAGAGAGAGAGAGAGAGAGAGAGAGAGAGAGAGAGGAAAGAGATTCTATCCTGGCACCCTCTCCTGTAAGAATAAAAATGTTTATCCTGTATCATTGCACCGGGGGCATTCACCTTACTTTCTGATTTTTATAGGATTTAGAAGAATTTCTGGACTGAAACTTTTGAGAAATTATGGAACTGGTGAGACTTTGGGGAAAGAAATTAGTGTGTTTTGATTGTACACAAGATAGGTATGCTTCATTAGGTGGAGCCATGATCTAGTTACCGTGGTAATTGGGAGCTTGGTATAGTTAAGTAGCTGTGAGTCAGTATCAGGTTGATAGAGGTGGACTTGGGGAAGTTGATCTTTATTGTCAACGTGACTGCATTCAAACACTCCTGGATAAGTGACCAGATCTGAAGAGTTACCAGTTCACACGAGGGAACACAGCTGAGTTGGTTTTTGGGAGAAGAAGCTGACTGGAGGAAGATTCACGGAGGTCCCAGCCTTGGACTCTGTCTGCTTCCTGACTGATTTCTATCTCTGTTCTTTCTAGCCTGTTTTCTTTTTCTATCCCCATAATTAACCATTTCTTCTGCCATGCCCTTTCGCCATAATATTTCTTTATTTCTTTTTATATATATTTTAGGGGTCTACAGGGTGTTCAGGGTCTCACTACTGGATCGGACTCCCAGTGATCCACCTGTTTACAGCCTCCGAAGAGCTGGGATGACAGGTGTGCACCATCATGCCCAGTCTTAATCACCATCTCAGTGTGCCCTGGGGGCAGGGCCAGCATAGCAGACCCAGGGATCAAAACCCTAGCTCCTCTGTCTGCTTGCAGGCACTTTAATTGGCTGAGCTATTTGGCTGGCCCAATATTTCTATTTTGAAGCCATGGACTGAAGCCTCTGAAGGTATAAGCAAAATTAACCTCTCTTTCCTTAAAACCTGAGTGTGAAACATTTTGTCTCAGTAGTACAGTTAACCAGTACACATGTTATATAAAACGCACTCGAGCCCTGTAATCACTACGCTGTTGTTACCTACTGTAAATAAAATAAAAATTCCATAATAAACTCTTTTTATTATAAATCTCTATGTTTTTATATTCTATAGTCCCAGTAAGAGAGTTATTCAAAATTTTAAAGACAAGAAGAAATTAATTGATTTGGGATAAGCCACCACAATATATTTAAGTATTTTTATTTACTGTGTAAGATTGAGACTAAAGTTATCTAATTAGAGCATACATTATCCATCTAAGAAATTGAATGCTGACTACTTTTCCAATTATTTTTGTTAAGACTTTTCAGTGGTACATTAGAAGGGGGAAAATTTCCAACAAGTTTTAAAACAATGCTTTATGGGTTTTCGTTTAGTGCTGGTGAAGGATGGACAGAGAGCTGTAAGATGTCTTAGCAGAGGTCAACTAGCAAATCAGCACCAGCTCTAGGACCGGAGTCGTTATCTTGATTCATGATCCATTTAATATAGTCCATTTCCTTTATCACTTTCACAGTGTTCATAAATATGTTGGCCCCTTGAGGGCAGAGCTGGGTCCTATTCATCTCCATGTCTCCCTGTGTTGCCTACAATGGATGGGGTCTGGAATAGAGCAAAGGCTCCTGAACATGGGCTGAACTGAAACTAGAAAAGTGGCACAGGTGTCTCAAGTACTTGAAATCGCTATGCCTATCTTAGCATCTTTGCGTCTTTGTACATATCAAAATATTTTTACTTTTTACATCTGTTGTCACTGACTCAGCCTCAGGTGATATCAGAATTCAAAGAGATAGGAAATCTTGCTATTTCATCTTACTGGATGCACAAATATTTATTTTCATATGGCAGGATAGCATATAAGTGTTGTAAAGACTGACAATTACCTTCTATTTATGCTCTTAGAATAATCTGAAGTAAGAAATTGAGTGATTTTTCGCTACACTATTAAGGATGCAGTAGCTTCAGAGCAGAATTTCAGTTAAGTCAGGACAGATATCCTGTGACCAGCATTATGGGGTGAAGTTGTAGATTCTAAGGAAAGTTGTCCACAGAAAGATAAATCCTGCCTACTGATGTCTGAAACATCATCATTAATGTTTAGGCCCTTTGCACTAGGTTTCTAATCTAACATAACATTTTTTTTTTTTAGTTTACAAACTATTTTAAACATTTCATTTTATCCTCTGACCAGCAGAGAGAATTGGGCAGGTCAGGCTTAATTATCCCTGTCTTGGAGATTAGGGAACTGAAACTCAGGAAGGTTAAATAACTGGGGAAGGAAGCCAAGGAGCCTCAAAGCTATGAACTTGTTACTTTCAAATTAACTATCCCTTTGTTCATTGCCCCTACACCTTCTGAACCTTTCCTGTTTCCACAGGCTAGAATTAATTCTTCTGTGATATGAATTATAGGGTATCTGAAGTAGTCTGTCAAGCGTTTCACTTTCTGTTTTATTTTTTTAGAATTTCAACACTTCTAGGAAACTTAAAGTAAGTCTATCCTAAACAGTCCTCTGATACTGGAATTCCATTTATACTTTCCTTTGCTAGGAATCTTCCAGACTTCTTGAATACTTCCACTGATGGGGACCTTACCATCTCCCCTTTTTTAAAACAGATAAACTGACTCATTTTGAAAGACAAAAACACAATAAAATGATTAAAAAGTTCAAAATAAGATAGGAAATTAATTTTTTAAAGAATATAAAATAGAGATATAAAGAAAAAAGTGTTAGACATGATACAAGATGGAAACAGCCTCATTCTGTCTGAAGCTCTCTGACAAAATTTCCCATTTTAGACATGTTTATAAACTCTTTAAGGACAAAACTATATGCCCTTAATAATTTCTGTATGTCATACACATCCTTTCATAGCAGAAGCTCAATAAAAATTTGTTGAATGAATAAATCAGTGGGTTAATGGTTGGATGTGTTTCTAATAAAAGCTTCAAGCAGCTCTGTCTAGTATCTTTCAGAAGTTATTGACCTGCTACCCAAGGTGTTTTTTAGTTGCTAATTTATTTTCCTCTGGTTGCACTTTTAGAATCCCTAATGCAAATATTTTTGAAATACAAAGCACAGGCCATGGGTCTGGCCTCTCGTAAACTGGACGCATATCATAAATGAATGCAAGGAGATGTGAGATAGGAGAGTGTAATAATAGATGGAACAGCTAGCAGCAAGGAGATAGAGCTGATAAGCCACTGCACAGAGATAAGCTAACTCAGGGCAAAACGAGGACACTTTTTCAAGGAACAAGTAACACAGCCATTTGGAAGGAGCAGAAAATGGCAGCACGTGGAGGTAGGATGCACTAGTAGTGTAGGTGTGCAAGATGGCCAAGCCTGCACACAATGAAGTTTTGGCTCTGTTATTTACTTCTTCACCCACCTGGGCAATTTCTCTGTCATCTGATCTTCTCATCTGGGAAATAGATGTTGAATGAGTGAATGGAAAGACTCAAAAGAGTGCGTGCTGAACCAGTTATCTTTATGAGCTGGTGGTCAGGCAGCCTGGGTTACACACTTGGTTTGCCTCTGACTGGCTGTGTGATTTGCTCTCCACATACGTTTTACCTGAATTATGGATGTGGATTTGAGATGACAATGTGGTGTGGGATGTGGTGTTGGTGATAAACTAGATAAAACACAGTGGAGCTTGTTCACACATTTTCAGCCTTTCTGAGGTCCAGATAATCTGGTTGGAGCTCTGCTCATTTTGCACCCTGAAGATAAACAAACCTTCTCCTAATATGTAAGAATTATGGCAGCATTCACATTCCCAGCATGGCCTGCACCTCAGAGCACTTGTGTGATGTGATGGAGAACTGATAGTTTTTGGGATCATATTGGCTATAACACAAAGCACAGCCTCTGCTTTGGTTTTAAAAATAGCCACAACTGGTCTGCACCCTAGATCATTAGGTAGACACTAGAAATGAATGTGTGTGTGTGGTGTGTTTGGGTGGTTGAGAAGGCCATCTTTAGAACTTCTGGCCTCACACCACATATATAACCTTTCTCTGCTATTTTGTCTTCATTTCCTAGCATCCAGATTGCCAAGGACAACCTAAATTACTCTATTTTGTACAGAGCAATTGATCTGCTCCTCAGATATTTTGACACAAGCTAATACTCCTCTGAAGTCTCATCTTTGCTCCTAAGCATTTATTGAAAATTTTTTTTTCAAAGTAGAGACAGCTTTCCTCCCACCATCACCTGAGTCTACAGATAAGTCTATGTATTTGACAAATTCTTCAATCAATGTTACTTTACCCATATTCACTTTCAACTCAGTAACTCTCCCTCCCTTTCACTGTTTCTTTTCACCCGGTGAGATAAATTCTCTTACCTGCAAAATGGAGATGCATTATCCCTAAAACACTGACATGCTGTTCAGTATTTTCCCATGGGCAACCAGGATAAAAGTCATCTAAATCTTCACTAAACCCTGACTCAGCCCCAGCTGACATTGATAACAGGGGACTCGCTCTGAGGAGAGGTTCTAAAAATGGTCAGGGAACAAAAGAAGCAATCAAGCAACAAATGCATGATAAGAAGTCATCTGAGAAGAGGGAGAAATGGAAGGGAAAAAAATCTGATCGTTCCTCTCTAGACATGCACAAGTTCTTCTCATTAGGCTCCGATAAATTCTCAAAGGCAATGCTTACTGTGCCTACAGAGGAGAAAACAATTGGATGGATTAAATTTTATAACAAGAAATAATATTGGTCTCAATTCATTTTTCAGAACTTTGGAAAGTGATTAAGAAATTTTTAAAAAGTTTTTCTTTTAAAAAATTGAATGATTCTACTAAAAGGTAAATTTAATACATCCAGTTAAAAATGATCCAGAGCATTCCTAAAGTTCATTTGGAACTGGAAGAGAATTAGAATAGCAAAGCAATTCAAGGCAACAAAGAAAATGTAGGGGCATCATAGTCCCTGATTTCACATCATACTACAGAAGTATTGTGATGAAAAACAGCATGGCTCTACACAATACAGTTTGTATAAACAGCACAGTTAGAATAAATATGCAGTGCTTCTGCATAATTCTATGAGAAGCAAGATTTGCACTAATAGTGGTTTTACAAGATATTATGTCGGCTTCTAGTACTATGGACAACCACTAGGAAGATAACAAGGTAGAAAGTATTAATTATTGAAACTGTGTTATAATTCAGCTTTAAAAATATAAGATAAGTACACAGATACATCCTCTTAATTCATTGATTGGAGACATCTGCTATAATAGCGTCTGTAAGTAGAATATCATGTATGCACCTTGTATGATAACAAACCATTATAAAAACAACTTGTAATGCATTAGCTATTGAATTTGGCCTGTTAATTTGATTCGAAACTGTCTCATTGCTATTTGTTCTTCAATAAAAATAAATAAATAAAAAGTTAAAAAAACAACATGCCACTGGCTGAAAAACAAACAAACACAAAAAACTGACAATCAAAGATTAGAAGATGAATACACAACTTAAAACATATTCAGGCACCTTATTTTTGACAAAGGGGCCAAATATGTCCACTGGAAGAAACGTAGCCTCCTTGATCAATGGTTCTGTCAAAACTGACTTTCTACATGCTGGACTAAAACTAGATCCATGTCTATCACCATGCATTGAACTAAAATCAAAATGGATCTGGTAATATGAACAACTAATTTGAAGACAGCACTATGCATTACAAAAATATTGTGAAATTCATGTTATTATGTGTAGTGAAATTCTCTATGGTTTGTAAATTTTGTTTTCATACTATTTTGTACTGTCTGTAAAAAATTAAAAAAGAATTGAAAAATTTTACACAACATAAGATATCACTAAAGAAGTGACAAGACAAACCACAGAATGGGAATCAAAACCTTACCAACTTGTTCTTCAGATAAAGGATTAACATCTAGAGCAAAAAAAAAGGATTGAAAAGCATCATACTCCATAAATTTAAAGACTCAATCTATAACTATGATAAATTTATTTATTTATTTATTTTGTGGTACCAGGGATTGAATTTTGGACCTTGTGCTTGCAAGGCAAGAGTTTATACTACTGAGCTATATCCCCAGCCCAAATTATAGTAATTTGAAATAAATAGACCTTCTCAGAAGAATTACAAATGACAACTAAATATATGAAAAAAATATTCAAAACAGCTAATCATTAGAAAAGTGTAAATTAAAATAATGCTGAATTTTCTTCCCACTCCTGAAAAAATTTTCTTTATCAACAAATGATATCAGAAAGTCAACCAGTAAAAATGCTGATAGAGCTGTAGGGCAAAACAAACCCTCCTCCAGTGTTAGTGGGAGGGTGGACAGGGGCAACCTCTGTGGAAATCAGTGTCATGACTCCTCAGAAAACTAGGACTAGACTGGGCATGGTGGCATGTGCCTGTAATCCCAGTTCACTGGGAGGCTGAACACAGGTGGATCACTAGAGTTCAATCTATGTAGTGAGACCCTATAGACCCTGTAGACTTTGTTCTAAAATACAAAAACAAACATACAGAAAAAAAAAAAACTAGGACTAAAAATTTCATTTGACCTGGCTATGTTCCTTCTTACTATCTTACCAAAGAATTAAAAGCATCATATCATGATGATATTTGTCCCCCTCCCCCCATGTTCATAGCAGCACAGTTTGCAGTAGCTAAATCTTGGAAACACATGCCCATAAACTGATGAATGGTTAAAATAATGTATGGGGGGCAGTGAGATAGCTTAGTGGACTAAGCACTTGCTTAGGCAAGTGCAGAGACAGTGTACCACATGCAGTGCCAGCTCCATCCCACCCTGAAATGCCCACCAAGACTAGGCATGGTTGCACATGCCTGTAAGCCCAGCACTGGGGTAGCTGACAACATGAGGATCACTGGGAGTCTGAGCTGTGTAGTGAGACTCTGCACCAAACACATAAATAAAAGGTGTGTGTGTGTGTGTGTGTGTGTGTGAGAGAGAGAGAGAGAGAGAGAGAGAGACAGACAGACAGACAGACAGACAGACAGACAGACAGACAGAGAATGGGGTACTATTCTGCCATAAATAAAAACTTGGGACATTATAGCTAAATGAATGCACCTAGATATCATACTCTTAAGCTAAATAAATTGCACACATATGTGTGAATAGTGCATTGTCTCTCTGGTGTGAGAAACAGAAAGGGTGAAGAATGAAAATGTGTAACAGATATTGCAAAATAAGCAGATATTGTTTCAAAGGAAAGGGGAGCTATGTTGGGGGGAGGGAAAAGAAAAAAAAATTGAAAAATAGTATAAAATGAAACAACACTTTGTAAATAGGGAGGGGAAGGGGGATTAAAGGGAGGGGAGGGCAATGGGATAAAGAAGAGGAACTAAGGTATGTCACGTACAGGTAGAAGTTCCCTATGATAAATGTGATCATTATGTATCTAAATTGTACCAATAAACCTAATGGAAAGAAAGTGAATCAGAACTGAGATACTATTTCACAGCCCCCAGGAATCCTAAAGATGGAAATAGTCCTTCCAAAGGATTATAAAGCAGTAGAGATTATCCCCTGTAATTCTTATACCTTGAGCAAGAATTTATACAGAAGATTACATTATGTTTGTTTTTAAAATATGAAGAGCTATAGACCACTATCAAAATGCAACTGGAGGGCTGGAGATTTAGCTTAGTGGCACTGCACTTGCCTGTCAAGTGTGAAATCATGAGATCGATTCCTAATACAAAAAAAAAGAACTTGAGGCCTGAACTCACTTTAAGGTGTCAAGGAAGGTAGCTTCAGGAAGGACTATCTTTGCTTTCTCTGTGATGGTTTGTGTGTCAACTTCACTGGGAAACATAAACTTAGTTATTTAATCAAATGCTAATACAAGTGCTGCAATGAAGATATTTTATGCATTTGGTTCACAACAACAATAAGTTGCCTTCCATTGGCTGTTGTGGATGAGTCTCATCTCATCAATGGAAAGCCTTAAGGGCCAAACAGGTTACAGAGAAAGAACAAAACTCGGAATCAATACTACAGCATCAGTTCCTTCCTTCAATACCAGGCTCTTGAGCTCCTGTCATGGTTTGGGGTTTTGCAAGATGAACAATATAGTACAGGACACATTTTATAATAGTAATGAATTGCCCAGAAAACACATTGCAAGTGCAGGAAACCTATACACACACTAAATACTAACAAATCCAGCTGAAGGCTAGAGCTCATACCAATGCCTCCCACCAGTCCAACTGGAGGCCTAGAGCCGCAACAAAGTCTTATGAAGGCCCACTTCATGAATATGTCTAGAAAGGTCCAAAGGCCAATGGTGTAAGTTAGGAGGTCTATGGCAGTGGAATGTAGGATTTGTGCTAGCAAGCTGAAGAATCTGAACTGAAGCTAGGATACAATGCTCAGGGTAAGCACCAGAGCCTCCCCAAAAGTACCACTGCCATCCTCAGCAACAGTGAGGTCCTGAGCTTCTCCAGCCATGATGAAAGCCAAGTTCTCTTCAGGAAAGACAATGCAACAAGCTTCATGAGGCTGAGCAGTGCTCCATCTTCCCCTCCTGAGCCAGGAATTTATGCTCAAGCTGAGAACTCAAGCTTCTTTAACTTTCATCAGGAAAGAGAGTATGGCAAGGTCCTCTAGCAGAACAGCCCAAGACAACTAGCAGCTTACAACAACTCCAACAGCTTCTCAAAACAAAGCTCCTAACAGCATTTTTAGCAGCTTCTCCTGTTCTGCCTTTATGCTGCTGGCAACAATCCTCAGGTGGGACTCTCACACCCAGCACCATGCTTGTTTAATTCAGCTGGAAGCAGTAAGTTGACCATCTGTTAGAGATACACTACAGCTTCCCTACAGACTTCAGACTTCATAGTACCACAACTCTGCAAGGAGGAAGGGAGGAGAAGAGGGAGAGGGAGAGAGACAGAAAGACAGAGACGGAGAGGGAGACAGAGACAGACACAGAGTGAAAGACAGAGAGACATGTAGACATACAAATACACACTCTCTTATTCTTTCCATTTCTCTAGAGAGCCAAATTGAGGCAGCATCCATAGGCAGGTGAAGAGAAGGAATTGAAGACAGATGCTCCAGACAGAGAAAAGTGTGTGGAAGCATTTCTCTCTATTGCACTCACTCTATGCCTTTGATGCTTTTGGAATGACTCAGAGGATTCCACCCTCATTATATGTGACTTAATAAAACTTTAGCTCTTGCAAATGACCAATGGCTCACTGACAAGCCAAGTTGTGAGTCCAGAGGAGCCCTGCAGAAGAAACGACTGTTCCACTAGTGTAAGAACCTGAAAAAGCAAATAAAATCTGAAAGGTAAAATGGATACTGTGAAAGGGAAAGAAACTTCTCAAAGGGAAGAAGCAATTGGGATGAAGAAATAGAGAAAAGAAAGAAAGAAAGTGAAAAAGAAATATATATGCATATACGCAGGACAGCTTGGATAATTGTATTGCTGTTTCCGCTGGTCTATTGAAAGGAGCAATTAATGCTTATGTGAGTGTTAATCCTGAAGATCCTCAGGGATCTTGGGGTAGAAGTGTTGTCCTGGCTTCACCAGTGAGGAACCGAGCCAGGAAGGAGATGCCCAGAGTCCCACACCTCAAGTTCAGCTATGCACCTTTTGTTCATAATTATGACATTCACAGTGATCTCCATTTCTCCTACGTTCAAGATTGCTGTATACACTAGATAGGGAAGAGCTTTTTAAAACCCATAGAGCCACACACAATGTGATCATTACACTCTTGTCCTTTTCATCTCAGCAGTGGGCTCTAAAATGTTTTACCAAATTGTTTTAAAATTTGCCTTAATTTCACTGAGCATTTATTTTCTGAATGTCAGTTTCTGCAAGATTTCATTTCACCCTGGCATTGATTCTGTGGGTAAGACTTTTCCTCCTTGTTTGGGTGCAAGAGGAACTGAGGAAGCCAAGGCAAGTGAGAAGCTCATAAAGAGCCTAAAGCCTTACAGCTGTGATTTGGACCCAGGTTGTCTGCAAAGGAGGCATGAGTTGAGGCACTTTCTTAGTTCCCAGCTTTGCAGCATTCTTGCCAGCTCTCTGCCATTCAGCTCGGATGAATGGGGTCAGTGCCCACCTAGGACTTCCTCTTTGGATTTCTGACTTAATAGGAAGAAACAATTCCATCAGGTTTTGCACAAATTTACATCAGACACTTGTGAACACAAGCTCTCCGAGTTATTTCTCTGATTTATGAATATGAGCTGCCTTCTCTCCTTTTCACCATAATTTTTGTGGGTTTCTCAGATGTCGAAATGCAGGAAGCTTCATCGTTCCGGCCCTCCTTCAGCTCACCCACCCAGGACAGCCAGCTTTCTTTCACTCATGTTCTCTCTTCTCTGAGTCTGTTTTGTCTCTTCCCACTCTCACCCTTGCTTGCTGTTCCTTTCTTTGTCTTGCTGAGGAAGCCCCTGCTGCAATGGCTCTGAAACTATTTTGATGTTTTGCTTGTTATGGAAATAAACTCTCCTTTTCCTACTTGTACACAGCTTGGGATCTGCAAAAGGAGTGTGCTGTGTGTCTGTGTATAGTTCTAGTTAAAAAACTCCTGTGGAGTCCAAGAGAGACCCATGAAAATGTGCCAGTGGTAGAGGTGCTTACATGGAAAGGGTGTCTTGCATTCACTTGAAAAAGATTTAGACTTAGTATCAATTAACTACTGGATATGTGCTTAGCCCACATCATTTTCTTCATAGTATAAAACTCTCCATTCAGAGTTCTCTGAGACATAATGTGTCTCCATATAGAAACTAGTAAGGATATTTGAAAGCAGATGATATCAACAAGGTACAAGGAAAATATAGTTAAAAAGTGCAGATATCACAGTGCAGTCCGGAAAAATTAGAGGGGGCAATGGGATCAAATATTTATTATAGATTTGTAAGAGACAGAATACAAGGTTAAGGAAGCGTAGGTATATGAAAAGGGACTGATGGGACAGTAGGATCTGTGGAAGGTTGTAAAATCCCACATCCTACAGAGAAGGGTTGACAAATGAAAATAGGACACCTTGATGCTACTATTCTGAGGTTATGAGCCTACAAACATTTTGATGTTGCATAAAACATAAAGCTTTAAACCTTCAGCTTTACTTCTACTGTAGAACAATGTGAGCAGCACACATCATTAGGCATCTCTGATCTTGGCCCTAGGTCGTGACTCCTGGCCCCTTCAGCATGGTATTTTGAAGCGCCCCATAGCCCTAAGTCTGAGTTGATCCCTATACCTCTGGATGCCAAATCTACATCTGGTTGTGTGAAATACTGCTACTTAGGGCCTAAGCAGAGGAAATTCTTTTATAGCCAAGCTATGATAAATAAGCTAAATAAAAACTTCTAAATTTGTGATGTTCTGATTGTATACATGGGCAACCAAGTCATTCTATTTCTCTTGTCACACAGAAAGTTTTAAGTCTTGCAAAGAAAGCATAAAGGCAAAACCAGTGGTAGTTTGGGACTTAAAAGTAGATTTTGCTGATATCCTTTCTTTTTCAACCTTCATGTTTTTAATCTTGAGTGAATCTCTCTTTTCAGATTTATTTATATATTTACATTTTTAATTTATTTTTTTCTGTATTTAGGACAGGATCTATTGGGTTTACAGGGTCTCAGTACGTAGGTCAGACTTGTAGTGATTCTACTGTTTTCAGCCTCCCAAGTGCTGGGATTACAGGCTTGTGCCACCACACCTTGTAGTCATCATCTCAGTGCACCCCAGGGGCAGGGGCCCTGGCCGGCATGGAAGGCCCAGGAGATCAAACCCCCAGAAGCTATACTTATTTATCCACACCTTTATTAAGTTAATTGTCTTAGACACAGATTAATGACCAGATGAGAAAAATGTATAACACATAAAACAATTACAACATATGAAAGTTCACTTTTAGATATAAATTGGCCATGCTGGATTAAAATATTGATTCAATCCCTTACAGATGCCGTGTAGTTGAATTTTGCATTTTGTTATTGTTGTTCATTCAGATGCTATATATCTTTTCTTTTCATTGGTGAACTTCATCCACTTACATGAAAGGTAATCGTTGTTAGGGAAGGAACTTTAAACTATAGGTAGAAGCTTCAGGCAAAAATTTGTTAAGGAAACAATAGACCTAAAAAAGGATATGTATCAAATTGTCCCAAGAAGCATACCGGTTATTTCACTCAACAGCAATACAGTAGAATGTACACTTTTTCAAGTGGGATAGATAATCTATTATGTAACTAATCAAAGCCATAACATGTTTAAGAAGACTGAAATCATAGAAAGAATTGCTTCCAACCGCAGTGGAAATGTAACTAGAATCAAATGTAGAAGAAAAGTTAAAAATTTTCAGTCAAATTCAATCAGCTCATTTCTGAATAACCAGTGGTTTAAATGAGAAATCAAAAAGGGAAAGAAGCTATTTTGCAAGACACAAAACTAAGACAAAACATATCAAAATACATAAAATATAGCAGAAACAATCCTAGGAGGGAAATATATGGTATTAAATACCTACATTAAAAAGTGCTTTCAGTGGCCAGCCCGATAGCTCAGTGGACTAAAGTGCCTGCTTAGGTAGAGCGCAGCGGCCAGGGGCTTGACCCCTGCCATGCCATGCTGGCTCCACTCCCAGGAGGTGCTGAGACGGTGATTGAGCCTGGGTGTGGTGGCATGAGCCTGTAATTCCAGCGCTTAGGAGGCTGAAAACAGGAGAACCACTCCGAGTCTAATCTACATAGTGAGACCCTGTAGACTTTGTCTTAAATATAAAGAAAAAAAATTTCAAAGGGCCAACCAATTTGTACTCAAACTAGAGAAAGAGCATAGTTTAAAATTAAAATAAAAAAGTAACTAAAAAATAAGTTGAAGTAAAAATGAAAATAGAGTTTTTGAAAATGTGGAGGGGAAGATGAGATGGAGAGAGGGAGTGAAAGGAGGTAGTGAATAGTACTGGCTTGTTATGTGTACATGCACATCCCCCAGGCTAAATCCGATCATTACGTACTGAAAATATGTACTAATAAAATGAATGCATTTAAAAAGATTACATCAGGAAGAACAGAATAGAAAAACAATACATAAATTCAACAAAACTAACAGTTATGTTACAAAGAAATAACCAAATTGACAAACCTTTATCAAGCCCACAGGGAGAAAAGGAGAGAAATGTAGGAGAGATAGGAAAGTTGTTACAATTGATGCCAGAAAAATGATAAAAAGGATCATAAAAACAACTTTGAGCAATTACATGCTAACAAACTGGCTAACCTGGAAGATATGAATATGTTTATAGAAAAATGCAATCTCTGAAGATAGTCATGAAGAAACAGAAATTGAGAACAGATCCGTAAGTACTAAAAAGATCAAGTCAGTGATTTACAACCTCCCTCCAATACAGAAGTCCAGAATCAGAGAGCTGTGCTGGTGAATTCTGCCAAACATTTAAAGAAAAATTAATGCATATATTTTAAAAACTTTTTGCAATTTGAAGAGGAGGAAACACTTCTAAACCTATTTTATGAGACCTGCCTGAAAATAATTCTAAACTCAGACAAAGGTAATACAATGCAAAACACAGATGCAAAAATCCTCCAAACCAACTGGAAAACCCAATTCAACTTCACACTGCAAAGATTATACACCATTATCTAGAAGAATTTACCTCTGATATGCAAAGGTGTTTCAACATGTGAAAAGCAGTGAAAGTGATACGCTGCATTAACAAATGAAGCTAAAATTTACACATTTATCTTAAATGCAGAAAAGGCAACTGAAAGAAAGAATTCACCACTTCTGTATAATAAATGCTAGGTAAAGAAGAAAAAGACTTCAATATTATAGAAATAACACGTGAAGTTCCCATAGACAATATTATAGTGAATGATGGAAAGAAAAATGCATTTTCTTGAAGATTAGGAACAAATCAAAGAGCCCCCTCACTACTTCTATGTTTGAAAGTACTTAAAGCTCTAGCCAAAGTATACAGTGTCACCAGCAGCCAGAAGGAAGAAGTGAGGAATTGAATGGCTTTAAATAATTATGCAAGATGAACAGGTTTATGAGACCTGCTGTACAACACTGTGCCTTTAGTTTATAGTACTGTATTATTCAAGTGAATACCTGTTAAGAAAACAGATCTAATGTTAATATTCTTGCCATAATAATAATAATAAAATAATAATAATCATAATAATAATAAAACAGTACCAACAACAAAAACTAGGAATCTATGTAACATATTACAGTTCATTTTGTCTTTTTGGAGGAGAAAGGTGGCACATTAGGATATAAATAGCATTTGCAAGTACAAGCTTCAGCTCTGCTCTTACTGGTGTTGAATCATTAAAAAGTATATTTATCTTTCTGATTTTCAGTGTCTTCGACCTGCAAAGTGGGCATAATATGGTCCTCCTGCCTCAGGTCACAGAATTGTAATTATTGTTCTTGCTACTTTCAGACTAGGGGATTGAACCTATCCTCTCAGGTTTGTCAAGCAAGCTCTTTGCCACTCACATACACCATCAGCCAACAAAGTCACGATTAATGTAGTTTTCTTTGTAAGTTCTAGATTCTTTTCAAAGCCTTCCCCACATGATTTGGTTTGGAAAACGGAATCCTTTCTTCCTCATGAAAATTCCAGTGGAGCTCAGGAACTTGTTCAAGGTTACAAGCATAGAAAATAATGAAGTAAATAAGAATCTAGGCCTCTTGGTCCCTAGTAGAGGGCTTGTCCAGGTATGAGGCTTACATGTTATACAGCTTAAAACGATGGATATTTTTATGTTCAGAAAGTTGTGTTTTTTTATTTTAAAGAGAAAAAAGAGAATTTCAAAACAGAATAATAGGAGAGTAACACTAAAACATTGTGAATTGTTTTCAAAGAAGTTACTGAGAGCACAATTACATGCAAAGTTTTCATATCACACTACTATTGTTTCTGAAATTTTCAATGTTAGCATTACACCTTAGTTTTGTAGAGATACACATTTTCTTACTTATTTAAAGCACCTAAAAGAAGACAAACGTTGTGTGTTTACTTAGCAGTGCCCTATAGATGTAGAAATGTGTGTGTGTGTGTGTGTGTGTGTGTGTGCGTGCGCATGCGTGTCATGTAAAGATCATTCCCCTTTAAAAGAAAAGATCCTACAGAAGCGGGAGCTCCCTCTCCTACTTTTTGTCAAAGTCATCAGCACAGAATGAAGAAATGAAAAATTCTTGTTTTGTCACTTTTGCTTATATGTGATCTTCTAATCCACTCTTACACCTAATAATAAGCCAAAACTAGACCTCACACAGAACCCCCGATGCAATATGAACACAAATCACATGTTTAATGGGAACAAAGAAGTCTTCTCCTAAGAGACCCTTAGAATTATCATCTTTACCAGAACCTTTCAATTTCACCTTTTTCGTCTTGCTTGTTCTGCCGAGCTTTCAGGAGTAATCTTCTGGGCTGGCATCCAAAACCTTGTTGGCATTTAAAAAGCACATCTCTACATAAAGATAACAATCTCATCAAGAGAATAGTCCATTTATTCCATCTTCTCATCCTAGAAAAATTTCACATCATTCACATTCTATATTTCTGAAGATCTCAGCAATATTCTGAGCAGTTTAGGCAAAAGCTAGGCCTGCTGTGAGGGTCTCTTTCATTTCTATATTCAGCTCTCTAGTTCTTGGGGTCATCCACAGTGTCTGAAGCCTGGGGCTAGGTGGGAATGAATGAAGCTATTCAAAAGTTTTCACAGAAAGCTTGGGGGAGCTGGTGGGACATCAAAAAGCTCTTAGAGAAAGTTGACAGATAACTTCATAATAAATGAATCCTTTAAAACATCTAGGGTGTAAAATATTAATGGAACCATTGCTTGTTCCCCACAAGCACTTGAGATTTTTATTGATGCCAAAACATTTGAAAAAAAAAGTTAAGCAATGTTTAATGACCTGGAAAAGCTGAGCTGTTCACCCAATCTTGTGTTACTTGTGAAGTGTTTCAGGAGTGTCCCTCACAGAACAGCTCATCTGCAGGGATACCATTAAGGAAGGCTCTTTGGAGTTTCTTTTAGAGGGAGTTTAAAGCAAAATTTGTGCAGCATCTCATCAGGGAAAGAGAAAATTGCAGAAGTGTTTCCATACTGCAAGGAGTCACATTAGTCATTCTTCTGGAAAGTTTCTGTTACTGAAAGAACAATGAAAGGAAATTTGTAGAAGATACAAATTAGTCTGTCTCTTAATAACTACCAAAAGAGAAAATCACTTGTTTGCTTTGGAGTTGCAGAAATAATTGATTATTAATTTTAGGATATACTTATCCTAATTTCCAATGATTTAGAAAACATAAAGTAAAGGGAAGGAGATATGAGCACTAAGAACTTACTACGTTCCAGGCACTGTTTTGAATGTTTTCACACATTTTGTCATCTTCAAATGCATCATTATAGAAACATTATTGTATCTATTTTACAAATTAGAAATTGAAGATAAAGGAGTGCATACATTGTGTGATAAGATAACACCGTTGGTAAATGGTTGTGCTTTCATTTGAATCCATGTTTACTTGATTCCAGAGTCCATATTTTAAAAGATAATCCCATGATTTAATCTTAATTTATGAGAACCTGTTTGATCTTTCCAGTTCTACTTCTAATGGAAATGTAAACCAGTGTAAACCTTTTCTAATAATTGATATTATACATGAGATCTGATGAAAGATATGAAGACTTACAGTTTCATAAAGTAGTAGACATCTCTTTCCTCAACTATAGTTTCTTTTTGCTAAGTCAAAGAAGAAGAATCTGAATTGGGACCCAATAGTTTTTGAGTCTAATGCTGTTTCAGATATTTCTAGTTTAATAATTCTGGGAAGTTCATATGATATTTCCCACACAAAATTTCATCAGCCATAAATCGCAAGGAATTCCTCTTATTGCCCCTTCTTTAGTTACTACAAGGATCAAGCAATTTGGAGCAAAGTAATTAATTAAAGTATGGAAATAGTAGACTACAAATAGCCAAAGCAATCTTAAGTGAAGGGGGAGAGTATCATACAACAAGAATTCGTTTTTTTTTGGTGGACCAGGGAATGAATTCAAGCTCTTGTGCTTGCCAGGGAAGTGCTTATTCTACTGAGCCATCTTCCTGGCCCCTGGATTCTAAATAAACTCCAAAGTCATAGTAATCAAAGCATTGCTGAAGTAGTTTAAAAATGGACATGGATCAATTAAGGAATACGTTGTCTAGAAATAAACCTTCACATTTATACTGAATTGATTTTCCTCCCCCCCCTTTTTTATTTAGTCTTTCAGGTTCTTACACTGGGGAGAAAATATGACATTTATACATCGAGATCTGATTCATTTCATTTATAAGTATGGCCTCTTGTTGCATCCATTTACTTGTAAAAGCCTCAATTTTATTTGTTTCATACCTGAGCAATATACTCCATTGTATAAAATATTACACCTTTATATCAATTCTTCAGTTGATGGGCATTTGGTTGTTTCCAAGATTTAGCTATGGTAAATTGTGCTGCTACCAACATGGGTGCATATACAAACATCACTGCTGCATGATGTTTTTAGTTCTGGAAAATTACCCAGGAGGTGAAGAGCTGGGCTCAGTGGGCCCTCTAATCCTAGCTTTTGAGGCATCTTACACTATTTTCTTTGATTTTCAATGAGGACATCAAGAACGTACAATAAAGAGAAGTAATATTTGCAAAACCTGATATTATGGTAACTATTTGCATATATTAAAGCAATAAAATAGATCTTTGTCTCATATCATGTAAAATAATCTCAAAATATCTTAAATATTTAAATATAGGATCCAAAACTATAAAAGTCTTAGAAGAAACTTAAGATAAAATATTCATAACTTTTATGTAGCCAGTGATTTTCTTTGATATGCCACCCCAAACAGGCAACAAAATCCACAATAGACAAGTGGGATTACAATAGAATAAAACGCTTTTGCACAGGCAAAGAAAAGATCAACACTGAGGGGTGGCAACATCAGAATGGGAAAATATTTTGAAACTGTACACCTGACAAATGATCAGTGCACAAGATGTATGAGGATCTCAAACAATAGCAAGAAAAATAATCTTGGGGCCAGTGAGATAGCTCAGCAGTCTAAAACACCCGCTTAGCAAGCTTATGCAAAGCAGAGGACTGTAGTTTGATCCTCAGCACCACCTGCCATGCCAGCTCCGTCCCTAGGGTGGGCTGGCCTGGCCACAATTAAAAAGAGAAAGGAAAAGAAAAATTAGAAAACAACCTCACTTAAAAATGGACAACAGATTTGATGTTCCTTAAAAGAAGAAAAATAAATGTCCAATACATATTTGAAAAATACTCAGTGATACTTGTAATAAAACAAAGCAAATTAAAACCACAATGAAATACTACCTGATGCCCGGTAGAGTTACTATTATTAAAAAGATGAAAGAAAATGTGTGTTGGCAAAAGTGTAGAGCAAAGTTTTCTCATACAGTTCGTTGGAATGAAAATTACTATAGATGTGATAAAAATGGTTTCCACAATGGTAGGTGCTAGTAGGAAGGTTCTTCAAAAACTAGAACTTGTACTCTCCAGAAAAACTGTTTCTGAGGATATGTAAAAAAAGAAATGATATCAGTATGGCAAAGAGATATCTCCACTCTCACATTCACTGGACAATAAAATTCAGTCTTCAAAATATGGAGCCTATCTATGTGTAAATCATCAGAAGAATGAATAATGAAAACATGATAACATTACATATATATATGTAATGATATATATATATATATATATATATATATGAATGTGTTTAGTCATAAAGACTTAAAAGACCTGCTATTTGTAACAAATGCTAATGTTAGGGATCTGTAAGAAAAATATAAAATATCAAGAATATAGAGAGGATTGAATCTACAATGGCTTGACTTAGAATTTATCAAATTTATGGTAGTGTAAAGTGTTACATGTTCAGAAGAAACTAAAAGTTTTGAATTTTGATCTTTTCCCAGGTGAGCAATATGTTTTGCCATACTCTTTTGTGATTCAGGGCAGAGACTGTGGGCCTCGGCTCCTAGTCAGCCATGCAACCATGAGATTGAACATGTCAAATGCTAAAGCATACTAGGCTGCTCAGCAAGGATGTTTAACGGCTTGAGTGATTTAAACGTATCTTTTGCTTGTGATATTTTCAACTTATTATGGGTTTATGAGAATTCAGCCCCACTGAAAACTGATGAGCCATATTTCAGAGACAATAAATTCTGGGAAAACTACTTCATCTAGCAATGGGGACACAAAGTAGTGAAAACATAGTCCAGAACCTTGATGTTTTTAGGAATGGCTTTAGAGTACTGATGGCCAAAACTATGGAAACAGAGTCACTATGCACTCTCTAAAGAGGATAAGAAGAGTGTTATTGAAAGTGTCCCATGAAGTTTGATGCTGGAACACAGAGGCACTAAAATGGGTTTGATATAAATAAAAGGTAAAATTGGTGAATCCACCATTTTCTGATCCACCTTACACTGCTCTAAAATTTGGTACCTCTCTTTCTCAGTGTCCAAGATCTCACCTTCCTGATACATTTAAAAAATAATGAACAAGAAAGGCCATACTTTTCCTAATGTCTCTCTAGTGCTTCCTGCTGGTAGGATGTGATAGGAACCCAGTTATAAAAGAAGTCTGGGAATTGTAGTGTGGTGTTTTTAGAAACAACAAAACAAAGTAAGTAGACAAAACTAGATTTGAAAAACAAAACAAAAAGCAAACAAACAAAAAACCCCAAACTGGATTTGGGTAAATAATTCTTATGCTATGCATTTTAGAGCTGCATCAAGCATGTGACAGAAATTCCTTTATGGAATTAAAGTTCTTTTGAAGGTACTTAAATTAGTACGTCAGTGATTCTGTTATTTCAAAGCAAATGGAAAGCATACAGATAAAAATTGAACTGTACTAAACTCCTATGCATATTTTTAGAAACATCCTGGCAATTTCTTAAAGAGAAACAAGGTTACTGTGTGAGAACAAAGGCTAATACTTTGGTGGTGTAATGGGACTTAGGAAAAAGCACTGTCACCATATTGTTTTGTTCAATTAAAATTTGAGTACCAAGATTAATATGTACTTTAAGAATCCATGAAGTCCAGATGAAAGTGGCTACTTAGGGCTGGCCAAATACCTCAGCGGCTTGAAGCACCAGTTTAGACAGATGCAGGAACTGGGTGTCTGATTCAATGGCCTGTTGTGCTGGCCCCACCCCCGGGGTGCCCTGAGCTGGCAATTAAGACAGAGTGGTTGTGCGCACCTGTATACCCTGCACTTAGGGGCTGTAAATAGGAGGATCACTACAAGTCCGATCTATGTAGTGAGATCCTGTACACTCTGTCCCCCAAAAAAGAAGAGTAATAAAGAAAAGAAAACAAAATGGACACTTAAAATTTTCTGAGTAAGTGAGGAAAAGAGAGAATTATCTGGAGATTAAATATGAGTCCCAAGAACAAATGATTTTCCTTGCAACCATTACTCCAAAGACCTCAAATGAAGCCTATTTACTAGTGATAAACATGACTAGAGATCTAAACACCTGGTCTGAAAAATAAAACTAGGACTGACCAGCCTTTCAAACTCTGTGTTCTAGAGAAAGACCTTACTTGCTTGGAATCAGTGGTCATATATTGTTGGATAACTCTTAGCTCCAGAAAGACCACAAATAGGTAAATGTAGGTTGTATTAGGCCTGAACCATATTATTCAGTCAGTCAGGCAAGCAGAAGCAGGTGGAGCTCTCCAGGGTGCTGATATTTGCACTCTTAGGCCTATACGTTGATGGCTGTCACTACGTTGTCTGATTCTTAGTATCTACCTTAACTTTCCTACTCTGAGAAGTTTGTTCTTATCCTTCTATGGGTACTTAATATTTATATTTAAATGATGCTAACAATTCTTGAAATGCCTCAGTACTTATTATAGTATTTAATCATTCCATTAGGCTAGTAAATCTGGAATTCATGGTTTAACTTTTCTTTGCAGGTAAGGGAATTTAGGTACCAGAGGTAAGTGACATTTTTAAGAACATAATTTTAATAACTCCTCAAAGACTTAAGCCCAAACATTCTAATTCTAAAGCCTGTGATATTTTTACTTTATTTGGTTTCTTAAAGAACTAAATTATACACTAAGGGATTAAATCATGTACTTTTTGACTTCGCTAGTCACTATTAGAAGTAAAGACATATGAAAAACAATTTATGATTTAAATGTTTGTGGACAGTATTGAATATTATATCCTTATATGCATAGTTAATAATTCACGTTGAATATTAAATAGTCTTAAAATACTTAAAAATCTAGAGCCTTTTGTCTGATCCAGATATTCCTATCATGACCACAGATTGCTAGTTGTTATGCTGTACCTGATTACATCATATATGATATTGGCATTTTGTAAAACACTGTGGAAGTATTACCTAATTCTACATCCTGACCCTTGATCTTTCAAAATCAAAATACCTCTTCTTCATGGATTGTCACACAACTATTACTTGTATTCGGGCAAGGGCTTTATCTAGCTGGGAGGATTTAAAAAATTTTGCTATGCATTGCCACACCCAGCATATACTTTCCCTGGGCATAAGAAAGTGATTTAGTTATTAGGGGCAGTGATATTAATTATAACATAATCATTCAGGAAAAAGATATCAAGAGCTGATGATGAAAGATGATTTGTTTATCTTTCAGTCTGTATTTATCAGACTTCAGTGCTTTCTGTGACTCTCTTCTATAAAATGACCATCCATGACTCAAGTTATTTGTGGTGTCGTGGTTTTTAGTAGCTTCTCAGAGATGTTAATAAGAAACTAATTAGGCAAAACAGCTGGAGAGAAAAATGGGAAAACAGTGATGGGTAATGTTAAAGAAAGAAGGGGAACATTTTACCCAATAAAAGTGGTAAAATTTCTATGCATGGTATCTCAACTATCTATGTGTCAAGTTACTTGGATTAGAACATTACAAAGTAATGGAAGAGTCATTCCTTGAATGATCATTGTTGCTGGTTATTGTGTAAGAGGAGATGGAGAGAGTAGCGATGAGTAGATTAAATTTCTGGCCTTCAATTTCTTGTACCTTGGTAACAAGGAGATAGACATGCACACTACTTCTAAATGCTGTATAAAACAAATACTACTGAAGTATGGACCACAGAAAGGGAGACAAATTATGGTCTGAAAGAGAATAGAAAATCTCTCCCACACCAGCATCATCTTTGGATGTTCTGCCATTCGCTTATCACATTTTAGCCTCATTAACCTTCTCTGTCTTCCCACCTCAGGGCCTTTGTACACAGTTTCCTTTACTTAAAATCTTACCTCCTTTTTTGCCTTTCACAAGTTCTATTCTACTTGCAAGTTTTGGGTTAAGTTTGACTCTTTAGAGAATGTGGGATGTTGGCCAGAGAGGTATGTAGAAGAGGACAGAGATGAAGAACTTTTGGAATCACACCCTAGGCCTCCCAAAATGCATGGTTAGGATAGACTACAGAAAAACAGTTCAAGTGGAATCAAAATATATTGCTTTAAGGAGTATACAATCTGGCCCTTGTCCTCCCCACACTCTAAGTAATTACTTAGATTAACTTAAGGTCAGTTGTGCAGCCAACCACTCTATTTTTTCTTTGTCCTCTACATAAATTTCTGGACAGATATTCTTCTTTTATTCTTAATCTTTGTTTCTTGCTTCTTTCAATAAAAATAAGAGGAAGATTCAGTTCATGGGCTCTTTTTTCATGAAACTCATGAGGATTTTTAGGTAAAAGCAGAATCTCTGAAACTCTCAGGGATAAGACTGGATTTAGACTCTGAGTACCTTCACATTCTTTGCACCATTATGAATAATGGTAAAAGAAAATTTCTGGATTTTTCTTCCCCAGAATAATTTACATCCTTCACACTGTTCTTTCTCATGGAATTTTGATTATTGCATTTGTAATAAATATCATAGTTATTTATGATTTTATTTTTTCATGTTCATTTATTAATTTTCTAAATTATTTCAAAACTCTGCTAGATCACTATTTTGTGATCTGTTTTGTTCAGTGTTGTGGTTTCAGATCTATTTCAGTGCTTCGCACCCAACAGAAACTTAATAATCGCTTATAAAGTGAACAGAGAAAAGCAAATGTGGTATCTTAAGGTAAGTAAGAATCTCAAGTAAATGCCTACTGAAGTAAACCTGAACAGTGAACATGTTAATGATAGGTCATAAACTTTAAATGACATACAAAGTACTTTTCACCCAAGGGAGGAAAAATTGAACTGCAGTCAGAGGTAAAGGTGCTCTGTGCAGAAAAGGGAGCAAGACTCACTTGGGTGCACAGAAGTAGTGAATGCCCGACTCTTGGTTGCACACTTGGCTTTTGGATCCATGTGCTTTTGCATTATACAATTAATATGGAAAGCAAGACCTGAGCCTCTTTTTTAGGGAGAGCCACCTTGGGTTCTGGAATTCCAGTGCTATCTTTAAAGCAGCCTTTCTCTCTCATGTGTGATGTGATTTTTCATGGATTTAGGTTTCCTTGCCTTCCAGTGCCATCAGAAGATTTTTTTTAAACCACTAAGAAAACAATATACAATGTATTAATTATTGAATCTGTTCTACTAATTTGATTTTAAACTGTCTCATTGCTTTTTATTCTTCAATAAAATTATGGAAAAAAGGGAGATTTTTAAATTTATTTATTTATTTATTCATTCATCAGAAGTTTAGAGCCTAAGTGGACAGGATTGCAAAGTCAGCTTGAGACAATGGTGGATTTGAGCTGATTATGCCTTAATATCTTAAGCTAATGGGAATTTTAGTGATTTACATGGAGTTCACTATAGCTCCTCAGGACTAAGGATATATGTAAGATTTGAGGGCAGACTCCTATATCAGATAAGAATAATCATGGCTGATATAAATTAAGCTCTAATCTTACATGTCAGGATCTATGCTCAGAGTTTTATGTGATTTTTATACTTAATTTTGTGTAGTAGTATGCTTTGTAGTAAGATCTGCATTCTTTCCATTTTGTTATTTCCATCTGTGAGAGGTGAGCTTGCGTAGGTCAAGCTTTCATAAGGACTGTTTACTTCTGTAGCTTGAGTATAAGCTGTTTATTTGCATTTCTGCAGTCTGAATAGGGAACTTGATGAAGACATTGAGATTGAGTTTCCAGACATAGTGTTCTTTCTGTCTAGACCTGAGAGATAAGACTAGTGAGTGTCCACAAAAGAGTGAGATGCAGAGTACACTCAGTGAGACTGATATTGGAAGATTCTGAACACCTACTGAGGAATTTTAGGCTCTCTTTCTAGGAAAACCACTAAGATCACTTGAGCAAGGAAATGTTTTGCAAGAGAACAAAGGAACAGAAAGTTTCAGTCAAATGAATATGAATTGTAAACAGGTGCAGAATGTGGTAGTAAGAGTTCATGGAGACTGAAGGAAGGTTATAGCAAAGGAGATGGGCAAGAGAGGCTTTAGGACAGAATTGATAGAACTTGGCAACCAACTTAAATGGAAAAAGCAGCTTCTTGTCACTTAGTCATGAAATATACATTTCTGCATCCCATCAAATACACTTTTAATGACTGGCCAGTATTTACTTAATATTCTGACCTAACAAAATATGAATTGGCACCATCTCTGAGGAAGCATGTGCTCCTAGGAGCCTCTGATTTATAAGATTGCTGTTAAGAGATAGATTTTGAGGCTCAAGTGAAGCTAAATATAAATAATGCTATATATGTGCTTCTGTACCCCTGTTTGCATAAGGGTACACTGCATTTATTTTTATGACAATGATTTTAGTAATTTAATATTTATGCTCCATCAATTTCTCTGAAATATTTTAGAGATAAATTTAATAAATAAAGAAGAGATAAATTAAATTAAAACAGATTTAAGAAAATTAAATTGAGAATCAGGTATTGAATTTGATTCTTAATTCTCTAGTAGCTAGAGTAAAAGGAAAACACAATATGGCTTACATTATGTGACTAAATAAAAATATATTTGTATTAATGGATGAGCTTTCAGCATAGCAAGGAAGTCAATGAAGAATTTGTTTTAATGTACCTTTGGATAAGAAAGCTTGAAATAAATAATGTTAATTTCCCTCCTGCTGTTTCTTGCTAAGAGAAATTTGTTTGATTGATGAAGTTTTTGTATATTAAAAATCTGGGATGTAGCCAAAGCAGATATACAGAATTATCAAGGCATAGTAGAAGGGTTCAGTAGTGTAGGAGGAAAATTGTAGATTGCTGGCTAATATCATGACTTTTAGCAGTCAGCCACTCTTTGTCTACCTAGTAAAATGTAATTAGTAATAATGAAAGCATCTCTGACTGTATCCTTGTGACATACATACAGCTGTTAGTCCTCATATGTGAACTACATCAGAGAAATAAATGCCTAGAACATTAGTAGAGCACACTGCTGAGTGTGTCTGGGTGTGTCACTGGGACATGTCCTTGGATATGATGCATGGTCATGGGTCCATTCTTCTTTGACTGTACACCTGGTCTGTTTCCAGCCCCTGTACACCTCCTTCATGACCCTCCACTGTAATGTCTCTGCCTTAGGACCAGCTAACTATGGACTGTATTCCCTTAAACAGTGAGTCAATTTATACTTTGCCTCCTCTAAGTTGTGTAAATTTGTTATTGAATCATAGTGAATGAAAAGCTAGTGCAGAAAATAGTTAAGAGATGAAATTGATGGTATGACTGTATCTGACTGTGTGGTGTAGAAGCCTTTAGAACTGATTTGTTGGAAGAATTTCAAATAGTTTGAAGAGGTGGCTTGGAGAAGCCCTAGAAGGTTTTAAGAAGACCTGAGGGATGACTGTAGCCACAGGTTAGAAGACCAGAATAGAAATGTAGACATAAAGGACCGGTTCAACAGTTTCAGCTGGAAATAAAGAATCCATTGGCATTTGGATTAAAGTCCATGCACATTATACTCTGGAAAAATGAAATCGTCAACATTTTGCCACTGTACATTAGTAGAGCACACTGCTGAGTGTGTCTGGGTGTGTCACTGAGACATATCCTTGGATATGATGTATGGTCAGGGATTCATTCTGTTTTGAATATAAACTCTTTGGGGCTTCTCTAAGCCATCTCACAACACCAATTTCATCTCTTAACAATTTTCTGCACTAGCTTTCCTTTCACTAAGATTCAATGTTGACAAGACTGGGATTAATTCATGGACTCAGAACATGTCATAGATACTGTGGCTACATGCAGTCATATTTTTATTTTTTATTTATTTATTTATTTATTTTTGTCTTTTTGAGACAGGGTCTCACTATGCAGTTCAGGCTGGCCTTAAGCTCACTTTGTAGTTCAGGCTGGTCTCCAACTCACAACAATCCTCCTGCCTCAGCCTCCTGAGTTCTGGGATTACAGGCCTGCGCCACCACGCCCAGCTCAGTCATATTTTTATTGACAACTGGGCGCAACAAGCAAAGCAGAAAATTCTGAAAGCTTAAATTTTGGCCCAAATGGAACCATGTGTATATCTGGGGACAAAGGAAATATGGCTACTAAATGTACAATGGCACTTTAGTCTGTGAACATTTTTGTTTTTGGACTTCAAATAGAATGTTTTGAGGAAATTTTTGTTTTATCTGTGAACTTTTCACAAGATGGATGTGACTCTTGCCATCTTTCACCTATGAGCAGAAATGTGTATGTATTGTCTACACTTGTAGAATGAATTAAACAGTTTAAACGAGGTACCACTATATTAACTCTACTAAAAAGAAAGTACTTGTGCAAGTACTTATTTAGAAACAAGAAGAAAGATCCCTTAAAGCCATCTCAGAAATGGACAACGCCCCTCTCATGTAGGTTAAAGGGTGAAAAATTGTTAAACTGATACTTGAAAAAGGCCTCCATGGGATCTCTGCTCAAGAAAGTTTTCTTATGGAATAGATTCCCCAAGATTCATCTCATTGTGCTTAATTACACAGGTACTCAGAGCTTGCTACAGTCATTGTCCAAGAGGGTCCACGCAGCAGATCCTGACATCACCTATGTGATGTTGGGTTCCTGGCATACAGAATACAAAAACTTGGGGTCAGTGAAACTTCCATTGATAAATAAAATAAAGGCCTGAGAGGTCAGGGCATTCTCGAGAGGGAAGTTGATATAGCTGCAGGATGAAGCTAAAGGTATAGTAAAGACCTCAGGAAGTTGGAAATGCAAGTGATGTTGAACATAAGCTGGGGAAAGTTGTGAGAGAAGCCAGCCCAAAAGGAGGTCCGGGGACCTCAAGTGGAAAATCCAAGGGGTGGGGGTTACCCATTGTCTTTTTTTTTTTTTTCTGCAGAACTGGGGATTGAACTCAGACCCTTGAGCTTGCCAGGCAAGCACTTACTCTACTGAGTCATCTCCCTGGCCCCTACTCACATCTCACCACTAGATGCTATACTCCAGATGCTGAAAATGGAGCGAACAGATTTAACGTTTGCTGAGTTGATTTTCAATTTTGTGGTAGCTCAATTCTTTTACTACCCTCCTATTCCTTCTTTAAAATATATATGCTGTGCCACTGTACCTTGTAACTTTTCTTCTTTCTTTTAAAATAGAGATGCAAAGCTAAGAGTTTGCTGAAACTTCTGAGACATTTGGGAAGGGATTATTGCATTCTCATTTGTAGGCAGAATACCTGTACCATGTTTGGTAGAGTTATTTACTTGATGTGTTTATTTAAAGATTAAGTAATGGTTTAAGGAGCTGGGTTTGGGTGTGAAGTTAACAAGGGGTAGATTTTGACCATTCATCCTGACATATTAATTTTATTGGATTAAGAAACAAGTAGTAGATCAGTAGAAATGCTCCTAGGTGAGCCTGGGTGGGTAGGTATAGCTACTCTGGCTACTCTATGTGGCATCTATCCTCCTCCCTCTGGTACCTATTCCTCATGTCTGACTTTCAGCAGCTTTGTTCCACCCTACCCTTCTACCATGATGTTTCTGCCTTGCAGTCAGATGACTAAGGACTGACTCCCAAACCATGAGCCAGATTAAATCTCTTCTCATTAGGTACTAAGTATGACATCTCAGTGAGGGGAAAGCTGAGTGATGTGAAATGCAATGTTCTTAGAGTGTCCCTCCTCTCCTCTTGCATTGTTTCTCTCCCCTACTCTATTTATATCCATTAAAGAATGGGGTATGCACAATGTAGTGACACCAGCAATGACCCTCATTTGATTTTTCATTTGGGTCCCTCTTCCACAAAAAACCTAAGTACTGTGCTCTGCCTCACAATACACCTCAGGATGTCTTCACCTATTTCCACTGGGGGTGTGCCTGAGTTGATTTGTGCAAATCTCAGTCTCTCATCCAGACTGTAAGTTTCCCCAAGCAAAGGATGATGGCTTCCTTTTTGAAATTCAATTAATTCAACACTTAACCTGGTGGAGCACTCCTGTGTATCCCAGAACTTACAATACAGCAATGAACAGATGAGCTAAGATATCACCCTCATAAAGCTTTGCTTGCAGCAGCAGGAACAGATCAAACACCCAAATGAATAAACCTGACAGAAAATAAGCATGAAAAACCTAGAAGGCAAAAAGGGATGTACAATGCGTAGGGAACTCACTCATTTAGGGATATGAAAAGGACACTGCAGGAAGCGATCATGAGAAGGCTCTGAACTGTGCAAGGTAGTTATCACTATCATGATGCATGCAATAGCACTCCACAGGGCTGGTGAGATAGCTCAGTAGAATAAGTGCTTGCCTGTCAAGCACAAGGTCTTAAGTTCAATCCCTGATACAAAAAAAAATAGCACTCCACAGTGAGAAAGGACAAGGGAGAGGCTCCAAGGTTGAAGGAGTTGGCAGTTTTCAAAGGGAGAATATGACTGTGGCTAGTGCATAGAGAGGGAGAGAAGCGGAATCATCCAAAGCCAGAACAGAGCTGATCTAGGACGAGAACTACAAACAGCAACCAAGACACAGAGCGGCTCCAGTTTCTTGGGCAGCACCTAGTTCAGCCCTTCAGGATGTGCCTTACTGATCACTGTCATTAAATCCTGACAGCAACACCGCAAGCAGATATTTGAAAAAATGTCATAAAACTTGGTCCTCACGTGAACCTTGAAAGTTAAGGTACTAGGAATGCCTACTGTATGGGCAGCGGTCTACAATGCAGACAGTTTTTCAGAAAGCAGAAAGCTTTTACGTGGTTATGTTAGGATTTGATTATTTGCCTTCAAAATTTAGGACTTAGGTTTTAATCCAGAGTAGATGCCTCTCAATTCTGTAGTGGCCTATTCTTCTCCTGTGAATTTAAACTCAGTCTGTGTGAGTCTGCTAGGACATGGGGAGTAGATACCAATACTTCTGTGATTTAATTTTTTGAATGTGTACATATATAATTCCAACCATTATTAAAATTAGTAATGGCTACAGCTTATTTAGTAATTACTACCAAATTTATCCAAGAAACATACTAAACACTGGGGATTATACCATCAAATGTTCTTGTCATAATAATTCTAAAACATGTAGGCATAATTACCTTCACCTTTTAGATGAAAATAAAATGACGGCTCAGAAAGTTAAAGTAACTCTCCCAAGGTCACACAGCAGGGAGCTGGAATTAACTCAGATTTAAAGCTGAATAGAATCTCAACTCTTTGATGTACACTTCCATGACATCATGAGCTAGAGACAGGGTCAGCCACTATGGGCCACAAAGATGGAATCAGACTGAATTCCTGACCTTGAGAAGGCTACCATGTAGATGAGGCCTCTCCCTTAGGGAAGCTCAGAATCCGTTTCCCTGAGCTGTCCTCTTAGGTGAACTGAAAATAGTGTTTGGTTCAGTTTGATAATTCAGCATGTTAGCATCTGGGGCTGTAAAGGAGGGAGTGGAGGCAGGGCCAGGCAGGAGGAAACCATCCAAAGCTAAGGATCAGTGCCAGCATCTTGGGAGGGAGGGGTGAGAAGTGAAGTCTGTGTGAGCAGTTAAGAGTCTCCACCTTGCCATGGGAGATAGCGGAGTCTGATTTCCCCAGACAAGACTATTGAACCACAATCCAGGCTGAGGTTATTTATATTCCCCTAACAGCCTTGTTTACACAACCTGCCTGGATGCAAATCAGCACATGTAAGTGGTGGAGGCGGCGAGCTGTGCAGCCGGAAGGGATCGGGGGATTGGTTTTTAGTCATGTAGTGTTAACACAGCCACACATGACTGCCCACACCTCCACAGCTAAGGGAGAGAATGAGAACATGCAGTCCCCAGGACACTTGCCCAGTCCTGCCTGAGCCAGACATAATGCAAAGCATGGAGTGGACTTTGATCATCTCAGTCCATTCCTCCGTGTCCACCCCTAACCTTTCTTTTCTAGCCGCACCACTCATTGCAGCCCCGTCTTTTGTGCAGGCACCCTCCATTGCAGAGTCTCCCGGCTCTGGAGGCATTCTCTTTCCTGCTTGTGTGCTCTGCCCAGGCAGATCTCTCTCCTCAGAATGCCCTTTCCTCTCTTTTGCAGAGAGCACAGAATTCACACCGCTGGTGGGGTACCAGATGGCTTGGAGTGGCACACCGGCAGAATTCTTATTGTATGCAAATATTTGTTACATTAGACTTGAGTCAATTTAAACAAGGTTCTGAATATATAATAGTACAAGTAGATAGAGGCAGGGCAAATACTTTGATGATAGTGTAGGGATTACTGCCATTTGGGAAACACTGCTGTTATTTATCTAGCACAATCTGCCTTTTACAGTGTGGGAGACAGGATTGGAATTTCTTTTCTCCCATCTACAGTATCTGCCCCAACCTAGGAATCTTACACATCTGTTATGCAGCCTTCCTTTGTGTGCATGGCCTGTGCTCCCTTGAGCACCTCAGAGCTTTGTCTGTGGAGCCCAAATCTTGCCTTCACCAGTGGGACATATCAACTCTCCAAGGAAAACCCATTGTACCATTAATTTTCTTTCTGGCTCTCCTTCTCTGTCTTCCTCTGGTTCACCTTCCCTCCCCTGCTACTTCCATTTCTGTCCTCAGCTCCTCCTCTCCAACACTGAGGAAGAAATGACCTTCTTCCATTAAAGAAGGGATCTTTCTTCTCCATTTTTCTCCTTTTCTCTTTCTGTTGCTCTTTACCATCCTCTGTCTAACCCTCCTGCCTAACCCTTGTCAATGGGTAAGGTTTTTCCATTTGTGCAATATGTGTCAGTTTGTATTAGATATATCAAATTAGGTAATTTTTTAATACTGGTGTCAAAATTAGTTTCATTCCATTGAAATTCATTGAAATGCTTGTGTGAAGCAGTTCAGTGGACTGCTTTTCACCACAAAGTGATATTACATACTGTATCTTTTGCACAGTGTAACTCCTCACCTAAGCAGGACCTTTTGCTTGCTGACGGTTCTATTATTACAAATAAAGCTGAGGTGGACTTTCAGATACAAGTTTTCCATTTCTCTGACCTAAATGCTCAAGTTCCATGGCTGCGTTGCATTACAGTATATGACTAATTTCACAGAAACATGAGATACTTCATTTCTGATTGGTTTTACAAGTTTCATCTCTACCAGCAGTGTATGGGTGTTCTCCTTTCTTCATAGTCTTGGCAACCCCAAGTGTTGTCACCGTAGTTGAATACAGTCATGCTAAGTATGAAGGGATAGTTTACTGTGTTTTCTTTTATTTTTTAAATAGCTTTTACTATGGGTTTAATATGTACTTCCTTAGCTCTGAAATTCCCATGTACTTATTGTGCATATGCATGCATACACACACATGTACATTAAGTGGATGGTGGGTGGGGATAGCAGGAAGTGGGATGTGGAACTGTCCCTTCATTATTCACAAGTGCTGTGATCCAATATGAATGTTGGCTGCAAGATCTGAGTTTTCTGACCCCACTTTGAGTCGCAGTGTCCACTTCTAGCCTTTGTTAAAACTCACTATTATTCCTGAACTTCAAACTCTCCTCAGCATAGGTTTCCTAAGGAAAGATAATGGAAGATACTACAGAGTTATAAGTGTGGCACTGAACAATGAATTAGGAAAATGGTGACATACAAGTAATGAATTTTGCTATATAGTCTTCATTTTAACCAGCAAATTTTCTATAGTGTTATTCACTGTTTCGCAGTTACATTTGACATTCCTCACTATTTACCCCAAGCCCTTGTTAGCATAAAACATTCTACAGCCTACTTATGATTCAACAAATAGGCATGAAAAGGGTCTATCATATTCAACAAATTTATTCTCTGAGCTGTTTTCCCCATAGAAAATAAAATGTGCATTGTTGCATAGGCATAACTTGGACCAGAAGAAGCCTTTTGAGATGTTGCTGTTTTTGTGTTTGTCTTATAGGCATTCATGTGTTTATCTCTAAGCTGAGCACCTGATATGCATTGTGCTGTGTTAGCTAAATGTTAAAGTCACCCTTACTCACCCAGACAAGAGTGGTATTTTCCGGACAACATGAACGTACAATAAGCTTTATATGTAAAATCAATTCTAAGCGGCAGAGACAGATCCATGCTTCTTGCCAAAGAGAGGAGAGAGAGGGCTTATCAGAACAGCTCTTGAGAGCAGCTTTCACTGTTGTACCGCTACTCTTTCCCCCAGGACTGATAACCAAGTAGGGGGTGATGTAGGATGCACATATTTCATAAAATTGTAGTAATTATGGAGGAGTCTAAAAATGTACTTGAAAACCCTTTTGTTGGGGGATAAGAAAACTGAGGCTCTGAGAATAAAAGAGTTCCCGAGGCTTACTTGGAGTGAGCCCCCAAGGAGAAGGTTCAGCACACAAACTCTGCCTTCAGTTGGCTTACTGTGGAGGTCTGGTTTTATTACTACACTCACCAAAAAGCCAAAGACACTCCAGATTCCTAAGTAGTCAGTGTTGATCACAACGGAACACAGAATCATGTTGAAGTTTAACTTGCGGGTTGGAGAGGGACTGTTATAGTTTAAAATTTAAAACCCTTAAAGGTCCATGCATTGAGGGCTTTGTTGGATCACTGGCACTTACTGGGAAGTTCTAAAAACTTGAAGAGGTACAGGTTTGTGAAACCTGCTCCTTTTTAAAATAAAAATTTAGTTTAGGAAGTCAACAAGTTTTGTCTTTTTATTTTAAAGATAATTTAAAAAATCAATAAAAATGATACAGAATTTCAAAACAAGATGATAGCAAATAAACAATGGTTATTGTATCACATATTGTTGTCTTCAAACTAGTTGTTCAGGTTACCAGATATGGGGATGTAAGACTGATTAAACAATATGAATATTAATGGTTCCCTTCAATGAACTAATAGAAATTAGTAGTACAATTATCTTACCTTATTTTCTCCTTTCCTCCATGCCAAATGGTTTTCCTTTTGCACAATTTCTTTCCCTTTCAGTATATCTATTGTACCATTAAGATTTTCTTTCCATTTCTTCAGCCAGGAAGACAATATGATATTTACACATATGATGTTCATACATATGAGAGTGATTTATTTCACTTATGAGTATGGTCTCTAGTTGCATCCATTTACCTATAAAAGCCTCAAATTTATCTTTATGGTTGAGTAATACTACATTATATAGAAAAACCACATATTTTTATCCATTCCTTGGTTGAGGGGCATTTTATTTAACTATTACAAATTATGCTGCTATAAACATGTGGTATGATGTTTTTAATACTTCTGGGAAGATACCCAGAAAGGATATAGCTGAGTCAAATGGGACTTTTATTCCTAGTTTTCTTGGGAATTTCCACACTGATTTCCACAGTGGTTGTACCAGTCTAAATTCTCACCAATACTGGGAAAGGGTTCCTTTTCTTCACAGCCAGCATTGTTATTGGTTGAAATTTTTGATGAGCATGAAATGGAATCTGTATTGTTTTAATTTGCATTTCTTAGGTGATCAATGAAGTCAAAATATTTTTCATATATTTATTTTCCATTTGTATTCTTTTTGTCTGAGAAGTACTTGTTCATCTCAGATGTCCATTTGTAGAGTGGGTCATTCAGTTTTGGGGGGTCTGATTTTCTAAACAATTTTTTTTTATTTTTAGGGGATTTTCTTGGTGGCCAGCTTAGTGCACCTGGGGCAGGGCTGATGTGAGGCATGTGGTACCACAGATCCAACCCTGGCCATTGTACTTGCCTTAACAAGTGCTTAATATGCTGAGCTATCTTGTTGGTCCTTTTAAATAATTATTATATTTTTTTGTTTATTTGGTATAAGGTCTCACTATGAAGCTTGAACTCATAATGACTCCTGTCTCAGCTTCCCCAGTGGTGGAATTAAAAGCGTTTTCCAACACTCTTGGTTTCAGTGGCCAGCAAGACATGCTTGGATTCCAGGGCTGTACCTGGAACTGTTTCAGTTGCCAGGCAGGTGCTTAGGCTGCTGAGCTATCACCCTGGCTGATGGGGGTCTGATTTTTTAATTCTTTATATGTTCCAAAGAGGGAAAAAAAAAAAAAAAAACAAAGGAGCAATTGACTAAAAGTTTTTTTCCCAGTGTTTGGATATTTATTCCACTAAGTTGCTGATTTATTTTGATGTAAAAAACTTTTTCATAAGGTGAGATCCTAATTGTTGAGTTCGTGAAATATTTTTCCATAGAGTTTTGTTCTTGTTGAAAAGGCTCTCTTCCTACCTTTATATCATCAAGATTTTTAACTGTTTTCTTTACCAGTTGATTTGGTATTTCTGCTTTAATATATAGATCTTGAGACCACCTGGGGCTGCCAATCCTGAAGCATCCCAGAGCGCAGGCCCAGCTTGTGAGAGAGACCTCATGGGCCGCCGGATCATCACCGGACTTAAAGCGCAGGCCCAGCATGGAACCCTTCAGCAGAACTTCCTGGAAAGAGGCTAGAGGCAAGACCCACCCAGCTGATTCAGGAGCAGAACATCTTGCCAGAGTAACATAAAAGGTTCACCTGCTATAGGAGGTGTAGGAGGAAGAAGTGGGGCACAGCAACCAGACCCAAGCCACATCTACCTGGAGAAGTCTGAACTTCATAGATCCAGACCTGGTGCTATGGTAATAATCTATCTAAGCTTGACACTAAAGGTCAAAAGTATACAAAATGACAAAGAAAAGGAACAAAGAGCAGTTTTGGGCCCTGAGTCCACCCAGTACAAATGCAGAAGACACTAGCATAGAGGCAATTAGAAACCACACTCCTGAAAGGTCTGAAAAAAATAGTGTTGGAAGTAAAGAAACAACTGCAGAAAGGTATAGAAGAAATCAGATCAGAAATAATTTCTGAAGTAAAAAATGTAGTGATAACTATAGTCAAAGAAGTACTAAGTGCTTCTAAAGAATACACTGATAAAAACATAGAGCAGAATATAAAAATGATGGAACCCCTGAATAAGCAATATAGGAAAGAAATAGAATGTATGAACCAGATCCAAAGTGATATACAGGAGATTAAAACCTCAATCACAAACTGGCAAATCCATTTGAGTGAAAGTGAAAACAGACTATCTGACCTTAAAGACACCATTGCAGCTAGTGAAAAAGTAAGTAATAATCCCTTAAAAACAACTACGATGCAGGAAAAAATAATTTAACTCCTGTGAGATGATGCAAAGATAAACAATGTGAAACTAATAGGCATCAATGAGAAGGAAGGAATCAATACAAATGATATAAAAAGAACATGGGCAGAAGTAGTAGCAGAAAACTTCCCAAATATGGGGCAACAATCTGACATTCAGATAACTGAAGCATATAGAACTCCAAATAATATCAAACCAATTAAAACCACTCACAGACATATAATAATCAAGATCCCAGAAATTCAGCACAGGAACAGTATACTAAAAGCCTCTAAAGAAAAGAAACAAATCACATTTAAAGGAAAACCCATCAGGATAATGTCAGATTTCTCTTCACAAACCATCAAGTCAAGAAGAGCATGGAGCAAAGTACTTCAAGTTTTGCAAGAAAACAAATTCCAGCCCAGACTGATATACCCTGCAAAACTCTCTTTCAAGTATAATGGAGAAGTAAAATACTTCCATGACAAAGAACAACTAAAAAATTTTGTGATGACAAAGCCAAGCCTACACAGACTACTAAATGACATTCTAGGGAGGGAGCAAAATGATCATAACCCCATGAATGAGAATGGAAAGAACCCAATAAATAGGTCAAACAATTAAACACAGGAGAATAAGAAGTATACAATAGTAGTCTTTCAGTTAATCTTTTGTGTATCGCAGCAAAACATTCCCATCAGCACATTCTACAAATGGACTTTTCTTGCACCCTATGGGTCATAATTCCATATGGGTCTACAGGGTGGATCTCAAAGAAATAGCTGTAACTGAGACCCACAAGTGACACCTGGCCACCACTAAGTGTCGTGGTCATTATCCATGTCCACAACAAACCAGAACTTTGTGCGATATCCTATCCCCAAACTGTCAGAAGTGATGGTCATTTATTTGTCATTCCAGTATTTATCTTATGTTTTATTCTGAGTACTTCTTTACTATCATGAAAAGTTTTATTGTTTTGAAATATTTAATTTTTAATTAATTAGTATTTAATTTTCTGAATATTGATTAATCTTATTTCTTTACTTTTTTAAAGATTTATACTATATC
>PVKA01001042.1:0-88659 GCA_004027165.1 Ctenomys sociabilis
ACATGCACACACACACACACACACATTGAAAACTGCATTTTGCACTATGTAAAAGTTACTATAGCCTCGAGCCAGCACAGTGCTAGCCAAATCTGTACCTGTGAAGATGGACAGCATGGAGTATGACAGAAGTAGGGGTAGACTATCTCTCTCCCATGGATCCAGTGATAGGAATGGAGTAGGCATCTGGGTCCAGGCCCTTTGGAAAGAATTCTGTTAGGAGCTTTGAGAACTCCGCTCTCACAGATGTGAATGCATATCTCAGAGGTCAGGATAGAGTGCAAAAATTATGTGTGAATTTTGTAATATAATTTCATCTTTTATTCATCACCTCAGAGTTCCAAGTGTTGACAGCTCACTGCAGCTAGTTTTCAGAGGTAGAAAGGTAAATACTTCTTCTAGAGTGAATGACTAAAGCCAAAACTGTTTAAATTATACATAGAAAGTTGTTAAGGTGAAGCCCAGACTCTCGGTGTTAGAGAGAATGGGAAGCGGTACCAAAGGAAGATAGAATGGTGGACATGAAGGAGACAACATGGCATCAGTGAGATTCACATCCCAAGCCTGTCCCTCACTAGTTCTGTGATGCATTTTACTTCTATTTTTGAGTCTCATGTAGAGCTGGGGAAGTAAGAATACCCATTTATGTATTATAATCGTCAATACATGGTGTCAACTTGAGAAATTTAGAAGTTTGCCTAAATGACTCAGCAGGGGCCAGGGCCCTCACTCTGTAAACATGTTCATCTACAGAGAGGGTGGGAGTGCTGCCCTGACTCCGGGCAGGTAGCCAGCTTACAAAATAAGGGGGAAGAGGGCCCTCTTCTCCCCCTTTTGCTCTTGTTGATTTTGCTGTCTTCTGCTGCCTTGAACTGTTGCTCCTCTGTCACACACCCTGCCTTGGAGCCAGTTGATTATGGACTGAAACCTCTACAAACTGAGCTATGCAAACCTTTGCTTCTTTAATTTTCAGTGTTAGATATTTTGTCCCAGCAATGAGAGAAAAACCACCAAGTGATATAGTATAATACATCTTCCAAATGATACAATAGATTGTGCCAATAGATTGGCATGGGGTCCTCCAAAACCTGTGATGTGGCCTGGTAGGTGTGTGGTTTTGTGAAAGGAAAGAGGTGCCAGCCATTTGATGATGGTGTATTAACTCTACAAGGCATGGTTCTTCCACATAAGTCCTAATGCACTAAGAGAAAAATAACTGCTCTTTTCAGCTGGGGAGCGCTGGTCCTTCCGAGCATAACCTGTAAAGCCAAGAGTCCAGAGAAGAGGTCCATGGGGAGATTGAGATTAAAATGCTTCCTAATGCATCCTTATCCTTAGTGCTGAGGGAGGGGGGAGGTACTCAAATGGGCATGAGAAAGCGATTCTTCATATGTGATCAAGCTGGTCACATCCTGCTGGGCAGGGGAAAGTTTCTAAATAATGTATTGTTTGGGTCAAGGAGACCAGAACTAATATTAAGTAAGGACTCGATAGAGGTTGCAGCACAAGATATGGCGGGAGGGTGTTTATCTGAGGTACCATAAACTGGGTGCAGTGGTCTAAAGGTGACTAAGAGAAATGGTAAAGAAAAAGAACAGCTTGGGATTGAGATAACTAGGGAGTGGAAAGTCATGAGGCTGGGGAAGGTGGCAGGGAGCAGATCATGACAGGATCTGCAGGACTCCATTTAGTGACTGGACACAGGCCCAGATTCTGTGGCTGTGGCTCTGAATGAAGTCACTGCAGGTCACAGACCATCTGTTTCAGGCAGTAAAAAGATCCCCAAACTGTTCAGAAAGTTGTTGCAATGTGAGCATTATACAGTGCTCTTATTTGCTGACCTGTGCTATTCCTTGCCTCTCTTGCCATACATTTGGGTGGTGAAAGGTTCTGCTAAGTGGGGCACTATCTTGTTATTGAGTTTATGGACATCATTTCTGTTATCCTTGGTATTCACAGTTGTGACAATAAGCAAAGTTGGGGAATAATCCTGAGAGTTTCCTACCCAGTATTACTTGCATGGGCTGTTCACAGATTTCTTTAGATTTAATATGGCTGAGATGAATTTTATGAGGAGCTGATCATAGATATGAGAATATGGCTTGCAAAATTTTCAGATCTTGCATGAATATAATACAAAGATATGATCTTCCAAAAAATTTATGGAAGGGCTGGCCAAATAGCTCAGTGAATTAAAGCACCTGCAAGCAGGTACAGGGGCTGGGGGTTCAATCCTAGCCCAGGGCACTCTGAGATGTTGAGACTGGGCGTGGTGGTGCATACCTGTAATCCCAGCTCTTGGGAGGCTGTAAACAGGAGAATCACTGAGTCAGGTCTAGTAGTGAAACCTTAAACACTCTGTAGACCCCTAAAAATATAAAAAAAAAAAAAACCACCGAAAAACAAACAACAGCAATGATGACAACAAAAGAATCAAATAATGCATGGAGTGAGGGCTGAGAACACACTCAAAGGGATGGTCTTTGACAAGTCCTTGCATCCCAGAAGATCGAGGTACCAGGGATCCTGGGAACAAAACCCCTTCCCTAGTGCTTCTCACAGCATCTGCTTGGAAACTTCTGAGAGTTCATAGTACACTCCAACAGAATCATTCTTCTAACAACTGTCGCCTTGTCAGAGAAGGATCTGAGCCTCGCTCCTGTGCCTCCCCCTGCTGTAGGGCACAGTAATGTTTTAGTCTGTGTCATTTCCATCTCTGGACATTGGCTCAAGCCAGCACTTGGAATGTGTGTCCTTTGGTCTCACCCTGTGTTGCCAGCAAATAGGAAGTCATATTGCTCAACTCCAGCCATCTGGTTGAAGTGTCCAAGTTTTGGACATTGTTTTCCGTGCTTTACACCACAATTTTCAAGCTATTTTATAAGACTTTGCAGACAGCAACAGCTTAATAGATAATATGAGCTAGATCTCCAAGTCTTTGTCTAGACCACTCGAGCTGGAGGCCCGTGGGACCTCATCCAGCTGCCACTGAATGAATATTTACTGAAGACAAAGGAGAGCTTCTAATGGGCTCCTTGTAGTGCAGCATAGCAGTGCTCCTGTACGTAAACCAATAATTAAATGTAATCCTATATACTTACAGTTTTAAAAGAAATTCAAGCCAGTCCTTGGAATTAAATAACCCCAGTGCTAGAGAAAATGACTTCCAGAACACCAAGCCCAACATGCAAACACACGGCCTCTGAGCTATAAAGGAACAAACACTTTTCCACAGTGATAGGAGCCTGTTTAACTATCTGTGAGGTCAAAGATTCAGATATGCCCATCAACAAGCAAAACAGTACTGGTTAATTTGTATTGACCATTTTCCTATGGATAGCTCTATGACATAGATACAACCTCACAACATAGATTTCTATGAATTCTACCAGCAGTCGATGGCAACTGCAGTCTAGAGTTGGAAAAATCCAGTATCTTTTTTGACAGGTTTTAGAAGCTGCAAGTGCAACTGAAAATCATGTGTATTTTGCTCATGATTGTATTTTTGCTACTTTGACAAAAATGGAATGTCGGTCTCCCTCCCTTTATCAACATAGGGTCTTTCTCTGATTCACTGCTCTTCCCCAGTTCCTAATGCAACAATCTTAAAACCATTTTCTTTTTGTCATTTTTTTTTTTTTTTGAGACAGGATCCTAATGTGTAGTCTAGGCTGGTCTTCCACTTATTTTGTAAAGCAGGCTGGCCTCAAACTCACAGTGATTTTCTTGCCTCAGCCTCCCAAGTACTGGAACTACACGTCAGTGTCACCACACCAGGCAGTTTTAAAAACATTTCTTGATTGAATGAATAATTTTGAACAAAAAAACCCCACTGAATCCACTCATTATTGCCTAGCACTGAAGTTAAAAAAATCTTTGAAGTAATGAAATAGTTCAAAGGGAAGAATAATGTTAAACTTAAATAAGCTCGAATGTTAACTTCGATGCTATCGTTACCCTAAGAAGTTGTCCTCTCAGCGGGGCCAAGGCATCTGTGGAGTGCTTCAGATGCCACCCTATTGAAAAGTAAAAGTTCTTCAAGTATTACAGTTCTGAAAGATAATTTTCCTTGGGCAGCAAAAACTGTAAATATGTTTATTTCAACTAATGATTTTTTAGCCACTGAAGCTATTACCAAGATTAATCAGATAAACAGATACAAAATGTTCTAAGTGGTCAGCAGCCACCTCAGGAAAGGAGAAGCAACATCCATATCCTGCCTCATCATATTCTAAGTTCAAATTTGCAGAGTGCTCTAAGTGTCTAAGGAGAAAATTAGTGTGAGAGTCACTTGGAAATGACATGGAGTAGCAGGTTGCGGAGTGGGGCGATGGCTAAAGTTCCATTCCAGTCCCTTCCAGACCTTTTGCAGCCCTCTTCAAAAGTAAAGATGCTCATTGAATTGAGGCTTGATTCCTATTATCTTTTTTTTTTTTTTTTTTTTTGCATATCACTCTATTATCTTTCACAGGAGCATGTAGGTCGTAAGAAGCTAATAAGCTGACCCTTTCCATCTCCACAGAGATGAGAAAAAGATAATTCCTTCTTTTTTGTGCGTGAATTCAAATCTAATTCTAAACCACTGAGTTGTTGTTAAAGTAAGAATGGCCAGGGGGGAATTTTATAAACCCTAAGAGTTTATAAAATTTATTTTTATTTTTTCTGTATTTTAAGACAGGGTCTACAGGGTGAACAGGGGCTCACCACGTAGATCGGACTCCTAGTGACCCTCCTGTTTTCAACCTCCTAAGTGCCGGAATTACAGGCATGCGCACCACCATGCCCAGTCTCTACCGCCAAAGGCCCAGAGGTGGAACGGCATTGCATACAGGTATTGAACCCCAGCTGTTGCGCTCTGCCTAAGCAGGTGCTCTAGTCCACTGAGCTATCGGGCCAGCCCTTATAAAATTCATAAGGAAGACTCTTCAAGGAAAAGAATACAAATGAATGAACACAAGATTAAGAATAATCTAATTGGTTAAAAATAGAATCTTGTGAAGTATCAATGAAACTGAGAAATGCTATAGGTCATACTTCATCAGTTTCCCATCAGTCTGCTTGTGAAAGTGACATTATAATATGACATACATTTGTCAATTAACAGTGCTTATTAATTAATTGATGTTTGGCAAAGTAACATATTTTTGCAAGTTGAATCACTTTAACCCAGTGATTCCAAACTATTTTCTCTATGCTTTCTTAGTAAAGAAAATGAACATAATAATAGCAAATAGCTTTAGAAATGAAGTATGCACATAAATTACACATCATTGGGCTGGCCAAATAGCTCAGCAGATCAAAGTGCCTGCTTAGACAGACGCACAGGCCGGTCGGGAGTTCGAGCCCCTGGCCTGCCGTGCTGGTCCCGCCCCCAGGGTGTGCTGAGACAGCAATTGAGACTGAGCATGGTGGTGCACTTGTAATCCTAGCACTTGGGAAGCTGAAAACAGGAGGATCACTACGAGTCCAGTCTATGCATTGAGACCCTGTATACCCTGTCCTAAATACAAAAAAAATTACACATTATTAATTTACTAAGTTACTATAAATTTGAAAAGACTGTAGTATTTAAGCACAGGGACCATCTCTCAGCCCTGAATAGCGGAATCTATAGAACATATGTCAGAAAGCAAGTGTCCAGTAAATACTTTTAGCGCGATAGCCTATACTGAGGAAAGTTATCAACACTTTAATAAGCTCTATTAAGTCCAGACGTATCAATATATATATTTCAACATATTTATGTATGTACACAAAATGAACTGGCATGATCAAAAATATAGTGAATAGTTTAAAAATTATTATTATTTTTAACTTTACTATAGTAAGAGACACATTGCCACTAATGGCCCGCAGAGTACTCCTTGTTTCAAATAGTTAGCTGAGGTTCTGGAATTCCTCTTTCATGAGTGCCTATGAGGTGTGATTAAAAATATGGGGGATTCTGCTGCTGAATGGTGTCCAACAGAAATCCAGGCTCATAAAGCCATTACTGAGTGTCCTCATCTATTTTATTCAGCAGATCTGGCTCTTCCTTGCATTCAAAATGCCCATAAAAGGTAAACATCCTATTCAAGACTTCGAGGCAGCCGTGGTAGTGCAAATGGAGACACAAATGAGGCTTTCCGGAAGTACTTCAGAAAGTGACAGGCATGGTGGGCTAAGTGTGCTTGAAGAAATTTGACATTCACTGTGTGGTACCACATGCCTGTAATCCCAGTATTTGAGAGGCTAAGGCAGGAGAATTCAAGGCCAGAAAATTCCAGGGCTACATAGTGAGTCCAAGGCCAGCCTCAGCTTCACAGCAAGACCCTGTTTAAAATAAAATTAACATCCACTGGATATTTCGGCTATATCCATCCATCCATTTCCACGTGTACGATATATACCACATAAGTGCTTGGTAATGCACTCTAGTTTGGTGGCTAAAAACCTGGGCTTTTGTCTGGGATCTAAAACAGTTAGTTGAGGAGCCGGGCGTGGTGGTGCAGGCCTGTAATCCCAGCACTCGAGAGTGTGAGGCAGGAGGATTGTTGTGAGTTCGAGACCAGCCTGAGCTACAAAGTGAGCTTAAGGCCAGCCTGAACTGCATAGTGAGACCCTGTCTCAAAAAGACAAAAACAAACAAACAAACAAAACAAAAACAGTTAGTGGAATCCTAGCACTGTCATCTGCTAGCTCTATGGTGTATTCTTTACCTCTGTGCCTTAGTTTCCTCACCTAAAAATGAAACAATACTGTTTCTAATATCTGTTAGACTAGATAATGCACAAAGTTCCCAGCACAACGGTCAGTGCTACACACAGGAAGTGTATGCCATGTGCCATATGTGACTATCATAGCCTTACATTCCCCCTTCATTGGATAAACAAAGCAAAACGTTCTTTTCGTTTGGGTCATTGTAGCACCTTGCCTTCTAGAGAAAGCAAGCTTTTGCACTTTCCTTTATGTGTCCTACAAGTTTGTGCCTCAAATCACTAAGAAGCAGGAAATAGTTATAATCAGACAGCTTAGTCTTTGGAGGCCAGCAGTTCCTGTGTGGCAGTGACCCACCTAGCCACATCAGGAACCTTTGGAACTCACTTTCTCACATCTGATATGTGACAAAAGCTGTCTCCCTCATAGGGTTGTGCTGAGGCTTAGACAGTATCAGGGAAGTTACTGACTCCAAAGATGAGCATGCATATATCTGTGTATTTATCTTTCTCTCTTTTTTTTTATTTCAATATCTAGTTCCTTTTCTCCACAACTTAAAATTATCCTTATTATACAAGCCCCCATTGAAACTGCAATCCTTTATAAAACTTTCTGGCTTTTCTTTTTTAGGTCTTAACTGGCATTTTTCCCACTGCAGTTTCTGTAAGTCTTTTAGTAACTTTCTACTTTATTGTTTTGTTTGTTTGTTTATTATATAGTTAGGTCCTTAAGACTGGAAGCTGGGCCTTGTTTCTTTACATAGAACATCATGCTTCTATAATAATCATATACTATCTTTGAGTATTATAATGAAAATATTTAACAAGCACCTATTTTTAAAATCCTGTTATGACCCTGCCTTCCTCTAGAGAATTTGAGGTTAAGGCAGGTTTTTCTTTGGGATGTATACTTCCCTCTCTGCACACAGATCACCAACACACACACACCTACACACTTGTGTATTGCACAGTTGATTAAACCCAGCCCAAATTCTTAAATTAAAACCTCAAAATGTGATTTAAAAATGGTACATAGTACAGACGTCATTGTGAAGTTATGTTCACATTGAAATTTTCTAGTAAGGCAGGAGGTAACACTTCTCTTAATGTATCTTATTATTCCATGAAAAAATTGTGATCACTGTATTTATCTATTATGAATGGAAACATTAAACCCTTGAAATAACAAATTATTTTTCAGTGGCCCTCTTCATTGTCCACCATTCATACCTGTACTTAGATTGATGCCAGTGTTCTTCTGAAACCCTTTGTTAGTGAAACATTTCTTCACCTAAATCCTGAGTAATTCTTTTCTTTCCGTTCTCTTCTTTCAGAACAAATGAGCTTTACATTAGACAACATTCTCAATGTCTTTTATGCAAACTAGCCATCAATACTGCCTATGTGTACTGATGTTATCCATATCAGATGATGAAAGGGCATGAAAAAGAAACAGGGCATTTCATTAAAATTCATGAATAAAGGAGCAAAATTGTGGAGTTTATTAAAAATAAAGCTGTAAAATCAAGATCTGGCTTAGAGTATCTTTAAAATCATTGTTCATTTAACGTATGTGCTCTTTACTTTAAATGATCAGTCTTTATTTTATTTTAAAATATTAGATCAGCATGTGGCTCTTGCTTATTAAAAAAGAAAGGGAATATCTTTTCTGACCTTTAACATGCAAAACCTTTAATATAAGACTCTCTTCAAGGAAGATGAAATATTAGCTTAATACTAGTTGATGTTTCAAATATGTGGTTAGGTGTGTTGGCAAGAATGCCTCCTGACAAGGAAATTATTTTCATGATCAGAATAATAATGTCAAAGGGCTCTCACAAATGATACTTTTAAAAATGAAATATTATTCAAACTTCCAACTATACATATAACCTCAAGAAGCCTTAGAAACTTATTATGGTGAATAATAAAGTCAATATATTTATAGTTGTGGTCATGCATATTCCCTTAAAATATCTGAAGATGAATAGCTTGAAAATAATTTGGGTAATGTTTTTATGCTTGGTTCTTTTAATTCAGTTGTGCAGCCCAAATTCTGACTACCTCGTTTGATTTCTCCTCCTCCTCCTCCTCCTCCTCCTCCTCCTCCTCCTCCTCCTTCTTCTTCTTCCTGTTCCTTCTCCTTCTCCTCCTTCTCCTCTTCCTCCCCCTTCTCCTTCTTCTCTTTCTCCCTCTCCCTATCTCTTCAGTTTTGAAACAATTCAATGTGGTTTTCTTTTTTTTTTGGGGGGGGGGCTAGGGATCAACCTCAGGACCTTGCACTTTCCAGGCAAGCATTCATTCCACTAAACTATCTCCCTGACCCCTTCAATGTGTTTTCAAGTTCCTTTGCTTTTGTTTTTGAGACTGTTTTATTTTCCCTCTCTCCCTGCCTGCATCTCAGGCCCCACTGCACTCTCAGCCTGTGATGTAGATTCTGCACAGTTGTCCAATGGATACTGTATTCCTATCACTGCTCCAGTCCACCCTAATTGTCATGTAGGGGCCAGGGTGAGCTACCACTTCTGGGTTATAAAGCCTTCAAGGCTTCCATTTCTCTCACATGAACCCAGAATTCTCAACTCTGGCTCTTGCTCCACAGTCACATAGGTTTGAGTTTACTGCACTATGTTCCAGGGCCTTCTCTTCTGCTTCACCTCTGCACTGTCACCAAGGAGTTTCTTCTTACTGTGTCCTTCAGGTTATAGTTGTAGCCATGTCTGGGATTGATGGAGGGCTTCTGCTGAAGGCATACTTGAGAACACCTCATAGCATCCTGGATAGCCATTTACTAAATTATCAATCATATTGATGTAATTTCCTAGTACAGCGCAGTAGTCACTTTCCTGATGCCAGGATAAAGTGCCTGACACCCAAGACTTAAATGAGGAAAGGTTTGTTTTAGCTTATGGTTTTCAGATGATTCAACCCACAGTTGGTTGGCACCAAGGAAGAATGACAGAATGGAAAGGCATGGTAGCCAGGAAGCGGAAAGAGAATAGAGGAGCTGGGCAGGGTGGTGTACCATGCAAAGTCATGTCCCAGCGACACACTTCTAACCCAGACTATGCCTCTTCAGCCAGTAGTACATTTAGCTATGAAACCATCAATGGATCAATCCACTGATGGTTATAGCACCAAACCACCTTTTCAAACACCACCTCTGAACAAAGAGGTGAGACATTTTAGAAAGTAACATGACAAAAATAAGCCAAGATTTATCAGTTATAACCATCAATGTAAGCAGCCTGAATTCACCAATCAAAGAAAACAGACTAGAAAAGTGGATTGAGAAGCAAAATCCAACAATATGCTGCATACAAGAAACACAATTTACTTTTGAGTTAAAAAGTAAATTTACAGACTAAAAGTCAAAGGATGAAAGACAATCTTTTGTGCCACAGGAAATCAGAAAAAAAAGCCAGGGTAGCTATCCTGATTGCTGACAATATCAAGTCAAACCAAATATCACATAAAGAGATAAAGAAGGTCACTACATACTTGTTAAAGGAAAACTTCAAGAGGAAGAGCTAGTAGTTGTAAATATGTAGCACCCTCCTACGCAAGACAAATTTTAACAGACAAGAAAGATCAAATAAACAATAATGCAATGGTAATAAGGGACTTTAACACACCACTGTTGCAAAGAGATAGATCAACTAGGTAAAAAATCAGCAAAGAAATGACAGAACCAGACCAAACTTGTGAAGAAATTGACTTGCTAGACCTGTCCAGAGTGTTTCACCCAGCAATAACAGAATACATATTCTTCTAGGCTGCACATGAGGCATTCTCCAAAATAGGACACAGAGCATGCTTAAGTAAATTCAAAGGCATCAAAACTATCTCATGCATACTGTCTGATCACAGTGCAATGAAACTGAAAGTTATTGACAAAAGAAACTACAAAAACGTCATAAACATGTGGGAATTAAATAACAACCTCCTAAATAACCAATGGGTTACAGAAGAAATTAAAGAAGAAATTAAAAAATATTTACAATCAAATAAAAACCCAGATACAACTTACAGAAACCTGTGGGATGCAATGAAAGCTATGTTAAGAGGAAAATTGATAACAGTAAATTCGCACATTAGGAAAACAGAAAAAGCCCAAATAATCATTATTTGCAGATGACATGGTACTCTACATAGAGGACCAAAGACTCCACCAAGAGTCTTGTATATTTAATCACCTAATTCAGCAACACAGCAGGTTACAAAATCAATACCCAAAAATCAGTAGCAATTTTGTACACCAATAATGAACAGACTGAGAGAGAAATTAGGGAAACCACAGTAACATCTCCAAAATGAAATACTCAAGAATCAATCTCACAAAGGATGTGATAGATTTATACAGTAAATCTATGGTACTCTGAAAACTGAGATTGAAGAGGATTTGAGAAAATGGAAAAATATTCCATGCTCCTGGATAGGAAGAACCAACACTGTGAAAATGGTTATACTCCCAAAATTGTCATACAGTTTCAATGCAATCCTGAATAAATACCATTAGTGCCGGGCATGGTGGCGCATGCCTGTAATCCCAGCACTCGGGAGGCTGAGGCAGGAGGATTGTTGTGAGTTCGAGACCAGCCTGAGCTACAAAGTGAGCTCGAGGCCAGCCTGAACTGCATAGTGAGACCCTGTCTCAAAAAGACAAAAAAAAAAAAAAAAAAAAAAAAAAAATAAATAAATACCATTAGTATATCAAAGAGCTAGAGAAAACTTTCCTTAAATTCATTTGGAATCAGAAGAGAAACAGAATATCAAAAGCAATCCTGGAAACAAAGGAAAGGCAGGAGGTATTGCAATCTCTGACTTGAGATTATACTATAAAACTAGTGTGACAAAATCAGTATGGTACTGAGCCGGGGAGATGGCTCAGTAGAGTAAGCACTTCCCTGGCAAGCGCAAGGGCATGAGTTCAAACCCTGGTTTCGGAAAAAAAAAAAAGAATGATAGAAAATCAGTATGGTACTGGCATAAGAATCAGACCTGAGGATCAACGGAACAGATGAAAAGATGCAGACACAACCTTAAACACACTCAGCCATCTTGTCTTTGACAAAGGGGCTAAACATATTCAGTTCAAGATAGATAGCCTCCTTAATAAATGGTGCTGGAAAAATTGGTTTTTCACATGATGAAGGCTAAAACTAGACCCATGCCTATCACCATGCACAAAGCTACAGTCAATATGGATTGAAGATTTAAATGTTAAAACAGAAACACTAAATATTCTGGATGAAAATGTAGGTCTTAAAGACATGGGGGAGGTGCGGGGAGATGGCTCAGTAGAATAAACGCTTCCCTGGCAAGTGCAAGGGTCTGACTTCAACCCCTGGCTCCACCAAAAAAACAAACAAACAAACAAAAAAACCCACAAGGATAGGTACAGAGTTAATCATGAACAAAAACCACACTGCAGAACTAAGTTACACAATGTTATGGTACAGGTTCTCCTATATCCTGAGTCTTCACTAACCTTGAAAGCCTAAGGCCAAAGTGTTACCTGACCTTTCAGCCTTTCCTTTATTCCAGTTTTTGGTCTACAAACTTAGGTTGTTAACCCTCCAGAAGAGGAGCTTATTATTGCCTTGATACATGTGCAGTTTGGTTTACCCTGCCTATCTGTCTAAATATCAGACACTGTAGGCATAACATGGAATAGGTATTTTCCATCAAGTATTGAGATATTAAACTTTAAGTACTTACATAATGTGAAGAAAAAGCTATTAAAAATAGGAATGAACACTTACATTTATTTGCACAGAAATTTAGAAATCTATCCATATACAGCATTGCAGCAGGACTGTCCTGTGACAATTTTTTCCTGCGTTTTATTTTTCATTTATTACCATTTATTAAAAAAACTTTTATTTGAAAGACAATACAGTAATACTTGGTATGGCATGACAAGAAGTCCATATTTAGAAGATCAGAGTGATAGGCATTCCAAGTGTGACCCTTCTATTACACATTGCTATCTTCAATGCAGTTGCTTGGTTCACAAATATCAGCATATATAGTTAGGGTGAGAATCCTACTAATCAACTGCTAGTTTCAAAAACCTGCTGATGTTTCTCAGGATCATTGCCCTACCCATCTAGTGCATATAAATGTATGGTTTTGCCCCTGTCTTGTTTCCTAGCTCTTCTCCTTGCCCTCTCCTCGTTGTCCAATCCTCAAGTTCTTGCTTTCCTTTTAATTGTGTGGAGCCACAGAGGAATGAGATCGATGATGTATAGTGTGCATAAGGAGAGTCACATGGAGAGAAAACTTTCTCTCAGTCTTTCACAGAAAGCAAATTGGTCAAGCAACAGTTGTGACTCAACCACATGGCTGACACTGACAAAGGCTCTACAAAGTTCAGTACAGCGTTACAGGATAAACTTTGAGGGTACTTGACTGACTTTATCAGATACAAAAGTTACATTCCTTGTTATTTAGGTCTTGCTTTAACTTGGTCTTAACCATCCAGCAGAAAAGTGTAAAAATGAGTTATATAGAGTAAACCTATATTAATATTCTGAGCTGTAAAAGGCTCAAGTCAACAACTTCTGCAGATAACCCACTACTATTGTGGACTGCTGGACTGTGTTGGATTATTTTGCTGAATTCATGCACCTACAATATTTAAATGTCAATGGAATACCCATCTTTTACAGGAATAAACAACAACAGGGCTACAAAGGAAAGACCATTTTGTATTTGTATATTCAGAATAGTCAGGATAGCTATACAGCTACTTTCACTTAACTCAATGAGAAGAATTGTACTAAGTGTTTGGACAGGATATCCTGTCTGCTTCTTATATTATGGATAACTACTAAGAAGATAACAATGTACAATGCATTAATTACTGAAGCTGTCCTATTATTCAGCTTTGAAACTATCTCATTGATATTTGTTTCTCAATAAAAAAAATTTAAAAAAACCAAACTGTACAGGAAATACTTCAAAGAATCAAGAACTGGGATCTCATCTTTCTGAAAAGTTTCTGTACTTCAAAGCAAATCTCTAACAGAATAAAAAGATAACCCACAAACTGGGAAAAATTATAGACACTCTTCCTTGGACAAAGGCCTTCTATCTCGAACATATAAAGAATTTAAAAAAAAATCAGGCCCCCAAATTCAAAGACCCAATCCAAAATTGGGTATCTGAGAAGAATATATACTCAGAAGAAGAAATATAAATGTCAAGTAAATATATGAAAAAATGTTCAACACCATTGGTCACTTGAGAAATGCAAATTAAAACAAGAATGAGATTCCATCTCACCCCAGAAAGAATGTTTAACATCAAGAAGTCAGCCAATAGCAAATGATGCAGAAACTGTAGAGAAAAAGGAACCTTTTTATACTGTTGGTGGGAGTACAACCACTAGGGAAATCAGTGTGGAGATTCCTTCAAAAGCTAGGATTGGTGATCCTATTCAAGCCAGCTATTCCCCTCCTGGTTATTCTTCCAGAAGAACTGAAAAACTCATACCACAGTGATATATTTGAACTCATGTTTATAGCAGCTGAATTTGTCCTAGCTAAATCTTGGAATCAACCCAGATACATGTCAACTGGAGAATGGATAAAGGAGATGTGATATTTTTACACAATGAAATATTATTCAGCTATAAAACAGGATACATTTGAGTCTTTGGTTAGTAAATAGATGCAACTATAGAACAGACTTTTTAAGTGAAATTATTCAGACCCACATTTACAAACATCATACTGTTTCTTTAGTGTGAGAATCTGAAAGAGAAAAATGGAATATGAAAGGTACAATAGATACTAGGAAAAGGGAATGAATTTATTCCCTCTATGGAAAATAAAACAATACTGAGATTCCACCTGTCAAAAGGAGAGCTACTGGGTTGAGGAGAAACACAGGAGAGGGAGTTGGGGAAAGAAATTTATCTATTTATGTAAGCTGAGATGGTTTAGATAATTGTACTGTGCATTTTTTTCTGATCTATGGAAAGGAGCAGTTAATGCTTAATTTGTTTCATCTCCTGTTTTCAATTGTTTGTACTTTTTCTCTTCTTAATTTCCTATACATTTTTTTCTATTTTTCTTCTTCCAATTTTACATGCATATATCTGGAAATATGAATAACTGGTTGAAAGATAGCATTGTATATTACAACAAATACGGTGAAATTCATATTACTCTGTTAAGTGAAACTCTATCACTTGTAATTTTTTCTCTTTTAATTATAATTTGTATTTTCTTTAAAAAAAATAAAAAAAAGAAATACTAAATGTAGGGCTGGCTAAATAGCTCAGAAGACTACATACCTATTTAGGCAAGCACAGGGACTGGGGCTCAATCACTGGCACCACATGCCCTGCCAGCCTCTGCCTCTGGATATGATGACCTGGCCTCCAAGATCAGGCCTGTTGAGAAGGTCACCAACACTGCGTGTGGTAATTCACACCTGTAATTTCAATGCTGGGGAGGTTGAAAACTTGAGGATCACTATGAGTCTGAGACTCTGTCCCAAATACATTAAAAAAAAATACTAAATGTTAATATTTGGTTCATCATTTTTTTAGAAACATGCCTTTCTAGTACATTGCAGACAGAATGTTTTTTTTTTTTTTTTTGACATTTTGGCTTTTAATCATTGACTGAAGTAGAGTGTCAAAAAGCAATAGCATCTAGAATCCCCAAAGAGACAAACATTGCTTTTGGTATTCATATTCAAATAGTTATAACCCATACACCAGATTAAGCAACTTTGTAGGTTCTATATATGTCTGGAACAGCATATATAGAATTTATTGACAAAGAATCCATCTTTTGAATTTATCTGTATACACCCAGGCACACACACACACACACATGCACACACCAAGTACAGGAAAAACGAGAGAAGGGAATACTTTCCCCACAACTCACATTAACTGAGTGATTTTCATACCTTCTCTCACAATAACATTACAGAGTTTATTCAGAGTACCAGGATTTATGCTTTGTATGTTCAGTCCAAAACTTCACAGGGAAACTTAAATCTAAAGACTTTATAAGCAACAAGTAAAATGTCAATTGCTATTTTTGTAAAAAATCACTGAATATTATTCCTCAGGCACCACAGTTTGTCTCAAGATCCAGCTTGTTGACCTCAAGGGCAACAGTTCAAGACATAAATGAAATAGACCATAAATTGAACAGGACTTTGACCTCAATAAAGCTTGGCAATCTTGCCCTCAGTGGGCATCTCAATGCATGTAATCTCATTGTGTCAATGTGGGAGCTTCTAAAAATTTCAGATCTCAGGCACCACCAAGAATTGCCAAACACAGCAAACAGAATGCAGCCTCTGCCTGTGGAACAGTGATCTGCATTCAGAATAAGTGGTCAGGTCGCCCATGCAAATAACAGTTTGAAAAACTACTAATCTAAATAAAAAAGGAGGACTGGGGAAATAGCTCAGTGGTCTAAGTGTTTGTCTGGCAAGAGCAAGGACCCAGGTTTGATCCCTGGTACTGCGTGTCATTCTGGTTCTGGGTGCCAAGCTGACCATTGAAACTGGGTGTGGTGGCTCACGCCTATAATCTCAGCACTGGGGAGGCGAGACAGGAGGCTCCTATAGTCTGAACTGTGTAGCAAGACCCTGTACCAAGTGAAAACAAAAGATTTAAATGAATAAATAGGAGAGGAGAAATCTAAAGAGATATATGTGTGTATATATATATATATATATATTTGACAAAACCATAGTATGTGTGAAGTTTCTTCGAGAAGCAGAAATTTCCAGACAAGTTTTCTGTTCTCAAGTAGGATATACATTTAACTGAAATTTCAGATAAATAATTTCAGCCCACACAAGGGTACAATTAAATTGCCATGTGCAAATAAGTGGTCTTCAAAATTTTTTGATTGAAGATAGACCACTGTAGGGCTACTTGTAGGTCAGGAATACAGCATCTCCTGCCATCCCTGGTCTTATAGTTGAATTTCTAATATGTCCTGTACTGGGACAATATAGTTTGGTAGACTTATGTATCTGCTAATACAAAATCATGAAATAGACAGATTATTATAATTTTTCTGTATGTGACTCAGTGAAACACTTCCTGAGTACTGGGATGTTTATCAACACATTCTTTTGGTACAACAGGGGTAGAAGGTAGAATGTGGATGATCTATCAGAGGAAATACTTTTAACTAGAACTGTAAGCAAATTTTAAATGTTCTAGTAGCCATGAAAAGGAAAGGGAAACATGCAAAAAACAGGAGCTAAAACAAAGGGAGAAAAGTGAAGTTAATTTAATAATATATCTCATTGAACCCAAGCTTCCTAGTATATTTTCATTTCAGCATTAAATGACAAGGGGTTATTTTATTATTTTTGTACTAAGTCTTTGAAATTTGAGGCACATACTTATAGCAGTTCTCATTTTGGCCTAGCTGGACTGCAAGTATGCAATAGTCACATTCAGCACATCAGAGTAATAAATTAAACTTTTCCATGCACTACTAGGTGATTTTTTAATCATATTTTTATAAGCTCACTGAAGTTTTGAGTACTCTTGAACCAACTTTTAAATTTGCCCTTTAAGAATTATCTGTGACTGAGCTATCAAATTAGAAATAAGTCACCTTTTGAAATCAGAAACTTGGTAAGAAATAAAGTTGTTTAGTTAATTCTAAGAGTATAAAGGAGAAGCAAAGATGGCATTGTGTCACCAGTGTATTACTTCACCACCATTCTCCACACCTAACAGTGAGCAAAATGAAAGGAATGTGCAGGAGAATCTTCTAGAAAGCCATTGGAAATGTTGCACTGGCTATTAGTTATAGGATTCCCCCCTTTTTTTTCTTTTGCAGGGCTGGGGTTCAAATCTAAGCATTATAACACAACACGAGGCAACAATCCACTTTTTAGGGTAATAAGAACACCAAAGCCCTCACCGGACTTTCATCCAGGAAATTTTTGTACAGTAGCTCTATACTTTGTGACAAGTTTGCTCTTTTAAAATAAAATGTAGGGCGTATAAAGATAAGGCTCGCAGGTTAATTTGGCATATATGCGATAGAAGAAAAACTGAGCAATAAAAATGTATTCCAGTGTTTGAGAACGAGAAACACATTTTTCTTCAGAAAAAGCTCATTAAACTCTAAGCTAATGAGTATTTCAGAGGACTAGGCTGTTATTGAAAAAACAATTAAAACTGTGTGATAATAAACTGGAGAAAAATCTAAGAGCACGAATCCAGCAATTGTGATAAATTAGCACAAAGACCAACTCTGCATAATCTTTGCAAAGTCAGTGTTTTGAGAAAGTTACTCCTGCTGATTTTCCTTCTTTGTTCAGTAGGTTTGGGCAGAAAAATATGAGGGGAACTTGTTAATCATTTGTCATGCCGTAGGAATGATCAAGGTGGTTTGGTTTGGGTTCAGTGCACACGGCCCACAATAGGGCCTCTTGGGGTTTAAGGAAAGAGCAGAATGAGAAGGGCTGTCTGACCTTCCTCTGACTTTCCCTGGGGAAGGGCACGAGGTGGAAGAAAGGTTCCCCGGCCTTTCCCGGAAGCAGGTTGTAGTGCTCTCGCTCATCCGCGCCCTCCCCAGCTCCAGAGAAAAGGAGCCGAAGACCTGGATGGGAGGAAGAAAGCAGGCCCGTAGGCCCAGCTCGGGGACCCAGCTTGGTGCCATTAGCTCATACCCTGCTTCCTGCATCGACTCCACCACAGAAAACGCACAGCTGGACCTGATTCATGCAGTCTCATTTCTAACCAAAGCCCCTGTGTCAGAGCAAAATTGCATTACATATATTTGTACACTTCTTCTGATGTTATTCTGTCTTTGGTTACAAAGGTCTTAGTTGTAAAAACCTAGCCAGGGGAGAGGAAAAGACATTTTTTCTCCCCTATGATTTTCACACAACATGAAACAAAGTGTCCAAAAGTGAAAATAAAAAGTATACAGGTGGTACCAAATGAGTGCCAGAGTAAAAATAAATAGTAAGGTTCTTCATAAATCTGTTTTAGATGAATGGGTGAGGAAAATATGCTATACACAATGGAGTACTATTATGTCATGAAGAAAGATAAACTTGAGTCACTTGGGAAATGGATGTGATTTGAAAGCATAATGGAAAATAAATTAGACACATAAACTTAAATGTCACATAGTTTCTTTTGTATGAAAAACCAAATGTATAATTAAAGAGTAAATGTACAAACTCTTCACAAGGGAGTTATCATTATGTAATGCAAACATGTACAAGCAACAAATAAGAACAGGGAAGAAAAGTTATTTCAAAAAATAGCTCAGGTAGAGATGAGAACAACACAAGCTGCTGAGAACACATTTTAAGACAATGCTGTAAGATGATGCTAATTAGAAGTATTAATGAATCATTGTCTTTAAATTGCAGAGGGTAGTCACTATTTGTTTTTAGTAATTTGAATAATATGTAAAGTGCTAGTTACAAAATCGTCTTTTTTCTACTGAAGTTTCTTGGGAGTTTTGTGGCATCAAGATATTGGTACAAATTCATTTTTTTCATGGGTTTATATTTTTAATGTAATTTGATTACACTGTATAGGGATCCTAAATAGTTCATGTTGCAAATAAAACCTAAAAGTCCATTTAAAAAATTTCAATACAATGTTTGCACTAATTATATATTGTGATGATATATACTATGTGTATGTATATACATATATACAGTATATCAAAAGTTTTAGACTTCATTCTTTATCCTTGACATTCCAAGTTGAATAGTGAAAACAGAAATATAACTTCTTGTTTGTTTTGTTCAAGTAGAATTCAGTCACTTGTAGCAGTACAGAAAATTAAGTATACTTTTGTTGAATTTCCTAGTGGAATTAGTTGGTCTTACTGATTTGCATACAGCACTGTTTTTCATCACAAACGAAACAGGCTCAGTTCGCCAATGCAAGACTGCACTGTAGCCATGCCCAACACTGCAGATAAAGTGTCCCTGATGGAAGAAACGAGCCTGAACGGGCAGGAAGTGGCCGGGGCAGAGTAAGAGATCCTTCCTGGAAAACCTGAGGGCTTTGTGCAGACACGGAAACAGCCCAGTGTAGTAAGTTAGCAAGGCACACCTAGGTGATCGTAGGATCCTCCTCCCAATGATTTGTACCTTCAGTTCTTCCCATTTAGAGTACATAATATTTGTTAAATATTTTTAATCATTTATTTTTAAAACTAGTCTATTTGTTTCAACTTAATTAAATATTTTGAGATTATTATACAGACTATTAAAATATTTACCATTTATACAAGCTACTCAATGCGAAACAGGACTTTGCTTATAGTACAGAGACAGAGCAAAATCCAAACTACAGAGAAACATCGTAAGCTAAATTTAATATAAAACTAAAATATCCCTTATCAGACTTCAAATTTCTGTATTATTAGCATGGCCTTTATTTTTTGTTAATGTGATAAAAACCAACCCACTAGGGGCCAGGGAGATGGCTCAATAAGTGCTTCCCTGGCAAGCACAAGGGCCTGAGTTCAATCCCTGGTTTTAGAAAAACAAACAAACAAACAAAAAAACCTACCCACTCAATCTAATCACTTTTACTGTGTGACAAGTGTGCAATAAATTTTCCTCGTATTTTCATATGTTTCTTGTGGAATCACTTTATAAGTACACACTGTTGCTGTCTTTGTATTACTCCAATATTTGGATCTTGTTGCTTGTTAGAAGTTTTGTGTACTACCCTGCCACTCAAAAATCTTGAAATCTACCACTCAAAGCAAATGTTATGTGGCAGAGTAATTGTTAGGGTTCTGCTGCCCAAAGATCTAAGGCTGATTTCAGATTGTCACCAGGTACTTGGTGTGACTTGGGACAACCCTGCCTCTTGGGTTCTCAGACTGGTTATCTCTAAACAGGGCTTCTCTGCAGCACGTTGGAACCCTGAGTGTTGACTCGCTGCCCTCTCTTCACGATCTTTTTTCTGCTGTGTCTCCATCACTTCTCTGCAGAATGGCATTTTCAGATGATGTTCCTTCCTCTGGAACATTCCTCTTTAGTCTTTGACTTCCCTAGTACTTTTGCTTGAATTGTCAACTCATTCAGGGTTCCTTGAAGCAAGCTTTCTTTCAGTCCCTTTAGAATGGATCTCGAGTTACTGGTGTTTTACAGTTGTCCTAGCCACGGTCCTGTCACTGGGACAAAGTAGTCAACATCCACAACTGAAAGAAGGAGAAGTTTGTTTGGCTCCCAGCTCCTAGTAGGCTAGGTTGGCTGGCTTCACAGCTTGATGGCAGAAGCACGAGGTGGAGCAGCATGGTGAAGATAAGCTGTTCGACCCACAATAGCCAGGAAGCAGAGAAGCAAAAAGCCAGAGGCAAGGGTACACCACACTCACTGGTCATGCCTCCGCCCCTTGTCGCCGTCTCCTACCAGGTTCTGGTTGTCTAACACCAGATAGCACAGGGTCCCCATGATGCAGTCATCTTCCACACATGTGAGATCTTCAGAGAATATTTTAGACCCAAATCGTAACAGCACTGGTATTATTGTGCATTTCTTTCAGTAGGTCATTGACTGACCTCTCTCTTTAAGGCTGCAAACTGTAGGAGATTAGGAACATTGTCTGTTCTAACAATTTCTGGGTGATTGTAGGCATGCTTTTAAGTGAGTGCCTCAGTTTCTGGTTAGTCATATGAGATAATTCCCAAGAGTTCTTAGATTATTAATGATATTAATTTGATGTCTCTATTTTGTAGTTATTTTATCAAGTTGGCCATTTGTGTTTTAATCTTATAAAACTTCTAGGTGTAATTTACTTTTGTTGTCAGATCTGATATTTGTTCTTTCATCCGTGACTTTGTACTTAAGAGTTTCTCCCTTATTGTATGATCAATATTTTCTATATTTCTAATTAAACTAGTTATTACATAATCTACTTTTTTGTTTTTTTTCCTGAGGTTAGTATGGCATATTTTTTTTCTAAACTGCTAGTTTTCCCTATATGATTTTTGGAATAATCTATCACTTTTTCACTGTGAAGCTTCATCAGTGCATATTATTCTGCGTATAATAAAATTATTTAACATATACTTCACATACTCTCCAATCTCCTACCAAGTAGGATGCTCATACAGATATCTTCATATATGCCACAGATTAGTTTTGGCCCTGATTCAGTTTTTATAAAGTTCCATTGCAATTGTGTGACACCTCCAGGCAGGGCATGCATCTTATTTTGGGCTCTGGTGCCTAGTGCAGTTTTGCACAGAGTAGGCATCCAACACATGCTTGTGGAATTAATTGCATGAGAAATGTCACATTCTATTTTATGAAACTAAAGAAAGGACACAAAGCAGACTACCTAGACTATGTTGGCTACTTATTTCCTTTCTTTTTTCTTAAAAAAATAAACACTAATAAAACAGGATTGATATCTCTTTAAAGTTCTAATAAAGCAAGGAGATTTTCCAGAAGGTGGTTACCTCCTTTTATTAAAAGTATCTGTGCCATGGTTCCTGGCAGAGACCCAAAAACCCTGAAGTGGTTGGCTCTGGGAAATCACAGAGAGATAGAACACAGCCAAATTCTAAGATGGAACAAATTGTAAAATCATACTGCATCTTAATTTGATGACCAACAGGCAAGGTCTTTCTGCCTCATCAAATCTTATAAAGGAAGATATTTATGATGTTCTTGTGAGCTTAATAGGTAACAAGAGAAATGTGCACCGATGCTGTTACAAAGTCCTTATATAGACTGCTGCTTAAGATAGTTTGTGATTAATTTTACTGCTTTCATTTTCTTTGTATGGGATTGGTTTTATATTCATTGTTTTATAATAGACATTCATTTGCAGTGAAGCATTCCTCAAGCAGAAAAAGAAATGTCCAGGGCATATCATCCCAGTGAATATTCACAGTAATGAAGTTACTACCTAACAGGCTGAGGGGTGCCCTAAAATTAATCTTTAATACGGTAGTTAATGCTAGGTCATCTGTGTAGTGGAGTGGTGCAGAGCACTGAAAATCACAAATAAACCCGCACTGATTTTTGTTTTGGAATGGTCCCTGTACTTACATATGAATAAGAGAGTGACTCATCCTGTTGGGAATTCACAGTACATCAAACCAAATTAGAAAGCCAGGCAGCTGTGACCTGGTTTTGGAAGGGCCAAGAAAGCTACAGAGTTTCACTTTTGAACCTTGCGACTCAAAATGATTCCCTGGCTCTCTTGCCATTTGGGACACAGGTGCACCTTGGTGACTTGTCTAAAAAAACTACCCTGGGCTTGTGTCTTCTCTTATATTATCCAGAGATGTACAGAGGAAATAGACCTGAGAGGTCTCGAGATCGGCTAGCAGTAGGAAACTAAAGGAAACAAGAATTGGGATGACCAATCTTTATCAGAGAAGATTTAAAATTGAGTTTTACCTTATTCAAACTAAAGTGAATAAATAATCTTTACAAGCTGAATTTTAGGAGGGAGAAAACTCTAAACTGATGGTCTCATCCAAAAAATCTTATTTCAAGGGCACAAATGCCTGCCTGGCAAAGGTAAGGTCTTCAGTTTGATTCCCAGTATTCCTCCCCACAATCTAAACTTTTATTTTTTATGGTTTTAGGATGCTTTAGGGGAAAGATAGGGGGCAGAGGAATACTGAAATTAGAGACAGGGATCTGAGTAGAATGGAGAGCTGAAGCAGTTTTATTTTTAGAACTAGAAAGAGATATGCAGAAAATGTTAGAAAGCTACTCTAGTTATAGCTTTTTGGGGTGCAATAGTATCCCACCAAATTCTGAAATACTGATAATCTACCCAATAACTATGGTTTTATAGAACCAAGTTGAACTTTCTTTGAAGATGCGAGAATAAAATTGTGATGTCATATTTTTTTCATTGTCAAGTTAGCCTTGTTAATTGAAGAAAATGAAAATCTTTTTCTATGAACAACAGTTATGTAAGTAGTTGAAAAACTGAATATCCCAAGCCTCCAGATGATGAGATGCACTCTGCTGTGGATATTGTAAATAGGAGACAGATGATGGAAACAGCTCATTAAGAAGAGAATTTTGTATGCTTCTTTCTATAAAAACTGATTCTTTTTTTTCAGTTTGGTGATAGGCAATATTTTCATGGCTGTTATTTAGGATAAAGCTTGAAGAACCATCTACTGGGTTTTATCATTGCTATTATTGTTGCAGGAGTTTTTTTCCCTACTACTATTATACCATACAGCTTCCCGAATACTCAGTCACTCATCTAAGAAAAAGTATTCAAGATAATCCAAGCCATCTTCAGTCTGCCAGGGTGAGGGTGAACATTGGAACAACAGACAAGAGGCCGTGAGACAGAGACAGCTTATTTACCAAGAAACATCACTGAGCTCTTGATTTAAACCAAAAGTAATGTCTTCCACACTCAACTAACTTTGTAGGTACCCTGGGCACCTGGACACTCCCCAATTCTTTCTCTCTTACCCGCTGTTATCCAGAAAAACAAAGCTTGACCATGAATAAGGCACTTTCCTGGCACCTCCCAGGAGAAAAGGAATTCACCAGTGGCAACTCCAACACCACATTGTTTATCAGAACACAAAGTTCGGTTGAAATCCCACAGTGATGTCATGCCCGGCACTTGCTGGTGAAGCCGGAGGCATTTCCAAGGCGGGTTTGACTGGATTGAGTTCTCTGCACAGGAAATGGTCAACCAGCTCACACTTCAAAGACCTTCCTTTACTAGGCTGTGTTTAGGTCTTAAAAGAAGTGGAAAGTAACCTAAATCACAGATGAAGGCTAAATCGGTACTTAAAAGGATTCCAGAAGAACTTTATATGCTGTGGTTATTTTTCTATGGGTTGATAAGCTAACTGTAATTACTGATATTTAGGTTATTACTCTTTTTCTGTAACATCATTAAACTAGTGGGGCCTTGCTATGGGATTTGAAAAAAAGGGGGGAAAAAAGAGCCTATTATATGGAAAGCACAAAATAATCCAAGAGAGGGACTGGTCTTTCATGAGGAAATGGATTTGCAAATGATTCAAAAAGCATGTTAGCCACACTTGAGAGCTGAAAACTACTAGAAATGCTCTGTTGTCCTGTTAACCTCTCTCTTGCCAAGGAAATTTTGTAGCACATTAAAAATATTCCTTTGAAATTATGTAATATAGAAAGCAGATCAAGGTGAGAATAGCAAAGTATCATCAACATTAAAAAGGTGTGAAGGCTTTCAAGTTTTCTAGGAAAATAGTGACAAAAATAAATACAGCCTCTAGAGTAAGAACCTGAGGTTTAGTTGCTTCATGTATAACATGGGGATCACGACGTTTACTCAGAAGGTCTGTTGTGAGAACCGAGTGAGCGTATTAATTTTAAAGATAATAGTGATGATAATAATGACAATCGGCAAGATTTAGTTGGTGCTTATAACATTGCGCCAGGCACTATTCTGTCCTGTGGTGATTTCTTTAAATTTCCTTTATTTTTTTGAACTGGGGATAGAACGCAGGCCCTTGCGCTTGCCAGGGAAGTGCTTATTCCACCGAGCCATCTCCCCAGCCCCAACTTTAATTTACATAACTGAGAATCATTTATCACACAAAGTGAGGCAAGGCAAGGTTATACAAGTGGCTCAAGGTCATTCAGTTAATAACTGCGGGGTCCGAATTTAAATTCTCTCCTATTCCTATGGCTGTGTCTGGATATAAAGCGACATTGAAGTATTAGGAAAAACAAAATATTATGTGTTTTTCTGAAACACTTTTGTAAGGAACACAATGCAGTGTTGCCTATGGGACTCAGGTAATCACAGCATGTCGGGAAGAACAAGTCTACTGTCATGTGGAGAAAAACAAATCCATATGTGCAAGTAGGGAGCAATACAATGACTCGGCAACGATATGATCATCTGATGGTGTAAACTGCATAATTTTTAAAACATTTTATTAGGTGGTTTTATTATTTTTTTATGTATTTGGTACAGGCTCTACAGGGTCTGCAGGGTCTCACTATGCAGATTGGACTCCTGTTTTCAGCCTCCCAAGCACTGGGATTACAGGTGAATGCCACCACATCTAGTCTTAATCTCAGTCTCAGTGCCAGTTAGGATGTGGCTGGCACAGCACGCCGGGGATCACTCCCTAGCCTCTGAGCTCTGCCTAGGCAGATGCTTTAGTCCACTGAGCTATCTGGCTAGCTCAGGTGGTTTTATTTAAATATACCTATTGCTTTTTACTTAGCAACATAAATGAAGATATAAAAAGATGCAGCTATAGACATAATACCTGGGTTGTTAGGAGGTATTTAGTAGCATGTGGGGAACTTGGCTTGGATTGTTCTCCTCTCATGTTATAGAAAAGTTCTTTTATTTTAGAGGACATTTGTGATTGTTTCCACAAGCTGAACACATAATTATCTTCAAGAACAATTTCTAGGCTCAGTTGACCTCAAATTGTGACATGCTATCTTTCATATTTCCTTCTATTAGGAATAATAATTTGGGGAATATTTTAGATGAACACATAAGGCCTTAGTTTTTCAAAGTTCTCATAAGAACATAGAGAAGAGCCTGGGAGAAGGCTCAGTGGAATAAGCACTTCACTGGCAAATGCAAGGGCCTGAGTTCAATCTCTGGTACTGCAAAACATAACAAAACAAAAAAGAACATTAGAGAAAACAAAGGTAACAAAATAATCCTCATGAAAATACAGAAACAGATTTAGAGAAATATGATTGGGAACTTTTTTTGCACTGTACCATGATAGGTACAGTATTTGGAACATGGTGAAAACCTCTACTTATCCCCTGTTCAGGCATAAGTGGCATACCTTAAGACACCATCCAGAGCCACAGGGATGGCTCAGTAGAATAAGCACTTCCCTGCAAGCTCGAGGGCCTGAGTTCAATCCCTGGTTCTACCAAAAAGAAAAAAGACACCATCCTTGTTGTATGTGCACCTTAAACACCTTCACAGCATCTCTGTAAGTCATGCCCAAGAACTATCGATGGTAAAAAATGACAGTCTCCCTTGAAGTAAACTAAAGTTATAAATATTTATTAAATCCCCTCTCTGCAATGCATTCATTTTATTTATTTATTTATTTATTTATTTATTTATTTATTTATTTATTTATTTTGGCAGAAGCAGGGATTGAACTCAGGCCCTTGTGCTTGCTAGGGAAACATTCCGCAGAGCCAGCTCCCGGCCCCTATGCAATGCATTCTAACATACAGTTTTGTCTACACCAGTGTATTATTTCAGCAGGATGTATGTTGTCCTTTACAAATACTGTGGTTGCTTTATAGCTGCACATATCCTAGTAGGAATAAAAGAACAAAGTTGGAATTCTGGCTTGAGAGATGAAGCCAAATGTGAAAAATGAATATAATTCCTGAGCCTAATACTATTTTTCCCCACAGATTTATAAATTATGGGATGTAAGCTTTTTCTCCCAGCCACTATGAAGTAAATTATTACAAAGAACTGAACCAGCTATAAATGATTGAAAAAATGGACAAGATATTTGAAGAAATTGCCTCAGATGTTGCAAGATACTCAGGATAGAATTGTGGTCCTAGAGGACAAAGGGATCACATCACATCACAAGGGCCCAGTGCTCTGCAGGTCTCGGGGATGGGAACAGAGTAGCGTGCAGCGGTCTTTCTTGGCTAAGGAGGCAGACACTGGAATGTGGGGCTATTGGAGTGGCTAAGATTCTGGATCACACTCTCAGAGAGAAGTAGGAACTACATAAAGAAATTTCGGAGATCTACGTAGAGTTTGATCTGCTTTGATCGAATACCAACCTGCCTGTATCCAGGACAAGACTGAAATACAGCTAGGTAGGGCAGTTAGGAAGCTGTAATTGGAATGAAGATAACAGGGGCACATAGAGCTGGGAGTTCGAGAGAGAGAGAGGGCTCCCAGGCACTCTGGCAGTGCAGGTGAGAACCCCGAATCACTGCACTAAGCAGAAGAGCCACTCCAGTTCTAGGGTAGGGACTGCGCTTGACCTTTTCTAACAAAAGCTTACTAACAAACTTTGAAAGGGTGAATCAATGCACATGTAAATTAGCTTCCTCCGAGAACAAAGCTAAAACATTGTTAAAGAAAACAACAAAATCTGATCCCTCAAAAAGTAGGATGCAGAGGATTCAGAACATAAACATAACTTATTAGGTGTGCAAAGGAAGCCACAAAATAGAATAAAAGGTCAGTAAGGCAAACCTGGAATGAGACAGTTGGAATTATGACTTACCCCTTCAAAGCAACTATTAGGAACACGCTAAAGATTCAAACAAATCAATACAATGAAGAAACAGATGAATAGAAATCTAGAAACTATAAAAAGGCAACAATGAGAAACTCAGAACTGAGAAACATAATATTCTACATTAAAAAGTCACTGAGCAGGTGATATAAAAGCAGATAAAACATTGGAGAAGAAAAAATGATGACACCGAAAAATAAAAAGTAGAGAAATTGAAGCAGAAAGGAAAAATGGTTGGGAAAAAATCCCTTTATATATTTTTGGATACAAATTTCTAAGATAATTCTATAATGTATTTGGAAATACAGAGAATAGGCAAAATAATCTTGTGGAAGAAAAATGTTGGACCACTGTTTAAATTTGTTATATTCTATGAAGCAATAATAATCATGAGTGTATGATTATCTCACCATATATATACACAAATAATTACATGTATCATAAGCTTACTGGAAAAATGAAAAACATAAAGATGAAAACAAACTTTTGGGTAAACAGATTTTTTTATATAGAATATAGAAGGAATTAACTATAAAATTTTTTATGAATTATACCATCAAATTAAGACATTTCCTCATCCTTGTATGTTCATAAAATATTATATATTACATTAAATGTTCAGTATAAATTATATCACATATATCTTATAAAAACATCATTAAATTTTATATATATATATATATATATATTTTTTTTTTTTTTTTTTCTTTTTGAGACAGGGTCTCACTATGCAGTTCAGGCTGGCCTTAAACTCTCTTTGTAGCTCAGGCTGGTCTTGAACTCACAATCCTCCTGCCTCAGCCTCCCGAGTGCTGGGATTACAGGCATGCGCCACCACGCCTGGCCCCATTAAATTATATTATATTGCATTCCATTATACTTCTCCCTAGCCATGCAGAAGGAGAAAATAATCTTGATAATGTGCCTGACAAAGGAATTACATATTGACTATGTACAAAATTACAAGTTATTTAATGAACTACAGGTTAGTATTAAACAAATAATCCAATAGAAAAGGACAAAAAAATTGCCACACTAAAGGTACACCACAGGCACATGATTAGCCAGGAGGGGAGTATAACGTCCAGCACAGCAGTGTAGTCAGCATGGCTAAGCATAAAAAAGAAAATCTGAACACTCCAGAGGGAAGCTGGAAATAGATTAGAGTCATGGGAAGTTGGTGACAGACCCAGCTCTCAAAAAGTTGGACAGAAATCACAGGAAGAACTCTACGTAAGTTCTTGCATACTTCTTCAGTTCATTCCCTGTCCCCAAGGCTGCTTATAAATATTAGAATTCTGTATTTGTCAAGATCCTTAAAAGTATTGGAATCATTGTGTTTTATACATATGCTAATTCATACAATTATCTTCTACCTTCTTGTAAATATTTTAGCTTATAAACATGGAATATCTGAGAACTAATTTTAGTTTCAATTAACTAAGAGATATAATTGATATTAATAACAAAACATGCGAGGTGTAGAGTGTCTGTGTGTTTAACATCGTAAGCCTGAGTTGTGTAATTCAATTTGCTTTCAGTGTACCATACATTCAAATACATAATAAATGTATGTTATTATGGGGAAAGAAAAAAAAAAGAAAAAGCTAAATAAGCTTGAGCAAGCTTGTGGAACAACTGGAATTCTTCTACACTGTGGGTAGAAATGCAGAGTGGAAAAGCCCCTTCACAAAATGGCTTGGCAACTTCTTACGAAGGTCAATATTTACCTATGCTCTGACCCAGCAATTCTACCACTAGCTGTTTACTCAAGAGAAATAAAATGGTTCTTCACAAAAATGCTCATACAAAATGTTTTTGGGAGGCCGGGGAGATAGCTCAGGGGCATAAGCACCTGCCTGGCAAGCACAAGGTCCTGAGTTCGATCCTAGGTACTGCAGAAAGGGGATCTCTATTAACACTGGAGAAAAACTGAAATGCTCATCTACGCAATAGACAAATGTTGCTTTAGCCACACACTAGGAAGCTACCCTGCAATAGAAGGGACTCACTCCAGATACACGACCACAAGACTGTGTCGCAACGTGTGAAAGGAATCGGCCGCAGCACAGCACATTCTGTATAATTGTGTATTATGCAATTCTACAGCAGGTGAAAGTAGTCTAGGCTGGAAAAAAAATGCATCAGTGTTTGTTTGCAATGAGAGGAGACTAACAGGACAGAGAATCCAAGAGGATTTCTGATGACTGGCTATAGTCTATTCTTAAATGTGTTGTGAGCTATGTAAGGGAAGTGTATCTGTCAAAACTCATCCAGACCTAACACATAAGATTATTGTACTGTGCAGAAATTATGATCTACCAGTTTTAGTAATGGCATTTTCAGGGAAATTAAGGTTAAATTCAGAATGGTGTACAGCTACTAGACATACCTCCGAGTGTAGCTAAAATGAAAATGATTGATGTTAACAAGTATTGGCAATGACATAGAGCATCTGGAGTCTCACAGATTGCTGGCAGGAATGTAAGTGTTATAATGTTTTTGGAAACCTGTTTGGAAGTTTCCTATGTACATATTCTATGACTCCATCGTTCTGCTCCTAGATATATACTCAAGAGAAAAAAAATGAACAGACAAACCCCTCAATGTTTGTCTAGCTAGGCAATGGATAATTAAATTATATATCTATATGTGAAAATAACGATCAGCAACAGGAGACAATGAAAGTTGATGTATACAACAATAGGTCTGAATTTTAAATGCACTGTGCAAAGTGAGAGACACCAGTCCTAAAGCCTACTCCCTGGGTAATTATATGTCTCAGGTAAGCAGATACGGCAAACAGATGCCTAGGGACAGGAAGTAGATGCGTGGTGTCAGGAGTCAGGGGAGGGGCGGGGTTGACAGCAAAGGCATGCAGGAAAAGTTTTTGAGGGATGATCCAGTTGTGCTCCATGTGCCGTGGTATGTTTATCAAAATTAAATACACGTAAAAGGGCAAATTATAATATATGTGAATTATATCTTAATAAATTAGTAAATAATTCAAACATCACTTTTTCCTTCTGACAGAACAATTGGACACAGTGGACTCCAGGTATACATGGGGGAGTGGTTCCAGGACCTCCTGTGGATATTAAAATCCATGGCTGTTCAAGTTCCTTATATAAAATGGCAGTGTTTGGGGCCAGGGAGATAGTTCAGCGGCATGAGTACCTGCCTGGCAAGTTCAAAGTCCTGAGTTTGACCTATGGCGCAAAAATAAGAAATAGAAAAATAAAAACATGAATGTTTGCCTATCACCTGCATATACTTTAGGTCTTCTCTGGGTTACTTATAATACCTAATAAAGAGGACATATATTTGTTCAGTGAATTACAGGGAAAACATCTGTTAATGTTCAGCACACATACAATTCTTTTTCAAATATTTTCTACCCATGGTTGGCCCAATGCTTGAACACAAAACTCTTGGATACAGAGGGTTGACTGTGCTGACACTGCTTCATCTGTGTTACCATGGAAGGCGGAAGCAATGGGAGAAAGAAGAGATGAGACTTAAAGCTGCAGGCCATTAAAAATCAGGTAGATCTTCTAACTCAGCTACTGGCCAGTGAATTCTCCAAAACATCCAGATTCCATTCACTCTATGATTTTGGACGACGGATGTCAGTCACCACACCATGACATGTGGGGCACAGTGAAAAGAAAGTGATATAGTCATTTTTAGGTAGATATTTACTCATAGGAAGCTGAAAAGCTCATCTTTCTCATGAGAGTAGTGTCATGAAATAACATATCTGTTCTCATATGCTAACTGGTGCCAAAAGTTCTGTTATATGCAGACAGCGCATACTGACAATAGTCATAACAAAAGTCAGGTGTGATGGTGTATACCGATAATCTCAGCACTCTGGGAGGCCGAGGCAGGAGAACTTCAATTTGTAGCCCAGCTGAGGAAACTAGGAATTCAATGAGACCTTGTCGCAAAATTAAAATACATTTGCTTCCTGGTGTGACCGCACTGGTCTTGCCTCAGGGGCATGCTAAGATGGGGATTGAAAATGGGCATGGTGGCATGCACCTGTAATCTCAGTGCTTGGGAGGCTGAAAACAGGACTATCATTATAAATGTCTGATCTGTGTAGTGAGACCCGGTAGCCCCTGAACTAAATACATAAAAAAAGTACCAAGGATATTACTCAGTGTGAAGTCCCTTGGTGCAATCTGCACTTCTTCCAAAAGTAAACTGGTCATCATTTTAAAGGCAAACTGAGACAGGTAATTTTTTTATTTTCCAAAACTTCTTCTTGAATCAGGACACTCAATAAAACTGCGGTAAGCATCAGTGGAGTTTTAATGTGAGCATCACCTCACAGGCTGACTGGTGACACTGAAGGTAGGAGGAGCAGGTCTGCGGCAGTGAGAGGTGGCCGCAGGCCCCTGGGCGCGGGAAAGTAAAGCTTGGGGATGCTGGGTAAGCTGTATTTCCACTTGGAAAAAAAGTAAGTAAATGAGCGGGGCCAAATGTTTTCCAGGGGCCCTGTTCCTTAGCAAGAGTGTGAGGTGTCACCTTTCATGGTGGAGAGCTGAACAACCTGGCCTTGGAATATGATGGCCTGAGTTTGAATCCAGGCACTTGGCAGCTGTGTGACTTTGGGGACATTACCCATGAGGTGGAGACTTACTCTTATCTAGGCAATGTGGGGTGGTGAGAGGAGGAAGAAACAAATGGATGATTTGTGTGAGTCTCATCAGTAATTTATGGAAAGTTAAAAAGATAATTATATAAAGTGTTTATTTTTGTATATAGTTTCTACCACATAGGAAGTGTTCAAATACATGCTTTTCATTATTATCCACACATCAAAAAACCAGAAATTAGTTTTCTGCTGCATTCTTGGGACCCTTTCCGCCCTGCTCTCTCAGGAAACCTCCACCCCTCCCATCCACCTAAATCCAGGTCCAGCTAGTGTGTAGGAGAGTTTCTGTGCTCCCCTGTGCCCCCTGGGCCAGGGGCACAATAGAGGGGCACCACAGGCTCACTGCTGCACCAGAGGGGCACAATAGGTTTACTTCCAAGGGCTGCAGCAGGAAGGGGCTTAGCACAACAGCCAGACCCAGGCCAGGCATAACTGGATAAACTCAAACTTCATAGCTCTGTACCCAACTTTCATTCGGTGCTAAGGTTATAGCTGCACCAAAGCTCTACACCAAAGGTCAGAAGTCAGAGCTGTCCAAAACGACAAAGAGAAGGAGCAAAATACAAGCTCAGGCCTCAAGCCCACCAAGAACAAGTGCAGAGGACGCTAGCTTAGCTGAAATGTATGAATTAATAGTGTCGGAAGTAAAGAAACAACAGCAGAAAGGTACAGAGGAACGCAGAGCAGAGTTAATTTCTGGGACATTATTATCCACACATAAAAAAGCAGGAGTTAGCTAGAAGATAAGGGTTTCACCAGCAACTGCCCTGGTGTGCCCAGGCCATTCTCGCACCATCCTGGAAAGTCCTAAGCCCTGGAAAAACCTAATAGTGGAGACCCTCTGTTCTGGCTTTACCATTGACTGACTGTGTGATCAGGTTTCTTGAGTTTGGGCCTCAATTCTTTTTTTGTAAAATGGAGATGATAAAAAAATAGGTTTCTATGTCAATGGAATAAAATAATTTCTGAGAAGAAATCTTTATAAGCCAAAAGTTATTTTTAAATAAAAATTATCATTATCTATAGCCCAACTGTCACTATTCTAGGGGCCCACATTTCTCTGTCCAGTTTTTCTGATTTACTTTTTTGTTTCTGGGACATTCTTCTACTTTCCACCCACATTGCCAATGATATCACTTGCTTGTTCTCTTGTCTCTTCCTTCAATTTCATTCCCCCTGATGGTTTATAGCACATGAGCAGACCAGTCAGATGTGAGGGCTGTGTGTAGCTCAGTGGCTGAATACTGCCTAGCCTACGCAGGGCCCTGGATTTAATTTCAGTATTCTGACAAAAAATGTTTGCACTAGTGCCATCCAATATAAATACAATGCAAACTACAAATACAAGGCACACAGGGGCTTCCAGTAGCTAAGTATTCCTAATAGGTAAAAATACTATCATTTCAACACATAATCAACATGAAATTATTCAAAATTCATAGTTATTGTTGAGAATCAGTGCATCTCACTTCAGAGCCCATAACAAGTAGGCAAATCCAAAGGAGACTTGCAGCTAGCGTGTTGGATGCACAGATTTGAAGCTCTGAGTTTTCCACAGTAGCTGGCCGCCTCAGGAGCCATGTTCTGTCATAGGTAGCTCACACAGAAGCACAAAGACAGAGGCAACACGGTGAAAGGTCTCACTCAAATATAGACTCGAGTATTCCTGGGCTAATTCATGAAGATCTGCATCTAAACACTCTCTTGAAGTCTTGTAAATTGTTTACATTACATTGGTTAAAAAGTTAGTTCAAAGAAGAGAATCTATTTACTGAATATTGAGAAAATTTTAATCTTGTTTATAGAAAAAGAGGGCTTTTCACTTGGGGGAGGGAAATACATGACCTATGGTGAATAATATCATCCACTTGGTTGCTGGAGAAAGTTCACTACTTGGATGATATCAGAGCTACCCAAGCCTGTGTATATTTTTCCCTGAACAGCTGTGGGTGTGAGGACTTAATAGGCCACCTAGAATTTTCCTGCCACAGCTAATTATTCATACAGATGGCTTATGACTTAATTAGAGTTCTTCCAGCCTTATCACAAATAAAGACTGTGTTTAATAAGATGTTCACTGTAATTACTGAAACCTTTCTCAGAGCCAAATGTTTTTGCTTTTTTATTCTTGCTTTTCAAATATTTTCCTTCTTCAAGGATTTTATGTATATTTTCCTTCTACTAGAGATTTACATATACACAATAGAGCTTTGGCATCAATTTCACAACTACTCCCCGCCACCCAAACTCACTTTTTAAAAACCATCTTCTGACACCAGCATATAGGTTAATTATATGGGATAGTGGTTAGATATGGTATTCTAAAAGTGTGGGGCTACTCTTAAGGAAATTTTCTTTGTGTCATGAAATAATACCCTTGGCATATGGAAGTAATGCAAGTCAAGGAAGTTTAAAAAAATCACCAGAAGGGTGGTTAGGGGGAAGGAATAAGTCAGCAGAGCATAGAGGATTCTCATGGAAGAAAAACGCACTGTGGTACTATAAAGAAGGAATGTTGTAATTATACATTTACCCAAACTCACAGGATGTACAGCACTGAGGATGAACCCTAAGGTGAACTATGGACTTTGACTGACAATGATGTGTTTGTCAGTCATAACAGTTGTACCATATCCTGGTGTGGGGGCAGGGAGTTCCACAATGAGAGAGACTATGGAGTTATTTCCTGGTTTTTTGTTACTATAATTAAATATCTGAAGCTGGATATTTCATAAAGAATATGAAGTTAGTTATGGCTATTTAGCTCATGGTTCTGGGAACTCAAGGGTATTATGGCACCATCAGAGTAGTGCTGGAAAAGATATCAGAGCTGGCAATGGCAGAAGGACTTGTGAAAAGGGGAGGACACATAGGAAGACAGGAAGCCAGAGGGATTCAGGGCCACACTTGCTTTCTTATAGCAACCTGCTCTTATAGCAGCTTGCTCTGGATCAGAGGGCAGCATCTCCAGCGACCTAATGACTCCCTAGTCTCCAACTTGAGGGTCTCAGGACCTCACAATGTTGCTACTCAAGAAGCAAGCTTCCAGCACATGGACTTTTGGTGAACAGATGATATCCAAACCATCACAAGGCATGTAAGGGGGCAGGAGGCAAGTGAGCAGTTTCTGTATTCTACTCGATTTTGCCATACACCTAAATCTAGTGATTGGTTAGATTTTGTACACAACTGTTTCCAGTGTTTCTAAAGCAGTGATTTTAAAGTTGGCTTGTCAAGACTGAGAGATCCTAAGATTGTCCTCCACCTTCTCATTACAAGGTATTGGGGGTTGATAACTTGGAGCCCTCTTGATGTTGCAGTGGGTCCCCTTTGGGCTTCATATCTTTGTGAATTGCTCACTCCCTGGGGGTTGTTATCTATAGTCATAGATAACTGTATAATGGTGAACTTTACATCTCAAGGTCAGACATCAACCTTAAATTTAAGACCTCTCTTCCTAGTGGTTTTATTGAACATCCTTGCCTGTTCCCACAGCTACCTCAAAAGCAATACAAATGGCAAGGTTCTGGGCTGCAAGCAACAGGAATCTTCTCTTGTATATGTATGCAGTAGAGGCTACACTATAAGAAAAACGGATAGCTTGTATAGCTTCTCAGTAGAGGAGGGGTAGACTTGAGCTGTTCAGTCGAGCGCCACTCCCAAGGTCACTTCAGTGTTGAGGACTCTAGTGTTGCACTTGGCGACTGTGAAATGCTGTGCCTTGAACTTGTGTCCTCATTACCTTGGGTACTGTAGATAGACATCTGAGCTTCTTCTAGGTCATCTGTTCGTTTTAACTGTCTGTCATGTTAGTCTTATCATAGACTCTTATTAGCTCCATCTCTGCCCAGGGCTTTTCATAAGCTGAGAAAAATAAGTAGGTGGGGAATTAGGAATCAATTTCATTGGCTCAACCTGATTGTTCTAATAAATATGGCGGGTTGTTAAAGATGCACATGGATTCTAGTGAAAGTCCGCTAACCAATGGCAACTGGGTGAAGCCATGAAAGCCTTAAAAGCTATTTAGAGGCCTAAAAAGAAAGAAAAAATACCTCATTAAACTTTGAATGAAGAAAAGTGATGTAAGTTAAAACTAGCATAGAAAAATAGGGAAGATATTGTCTCCCTGTTTTATAAATTGTATCTACAATATCTACTCTCAGTAGGTGCAGTTGGGAGAGGAAGACCTGCAGGGCTTGGCGTGAGAGGCGTGGCGTACGATGACGAACACTCACAGCTCTGAGACCCGGAAGGGCAGAGGGACGGCTACCTACCAAACAACAAGACGACGGCAGCACCTGGAGTTTCTCCAGTCTGTAAGAGTTCCATGGATAAGGATTTTGTTACTGTTTTGTAAAAAGAAAAATGAATATTTATAAACTTGAAAATATCATCAAAAATCGCTTTAGTTTTTACTGTGAACATGCATTTGAAATGTTCTATAAAGCTCTACGTGGCCAGATGTGGTGGCACATGCCTGTAAACTCAGCACTCTGGAGGCTGAGGCAGGAGGATCACTGGGATTTGTGGCCAGCTTGAACTATAAAGTGAGTTCAAGTCCAGCCTGAACAGCAGAGGAGACCTGGTCTGAAAAAGACAAAGACACACACACAAACAACCCTGTATTTGTTACTGTATTAGCCCAGGCCTTAACCATGCACCCTGAGTAATACATTCCTAGAATTTGTCACAGGTTTGTCCTGCCAGGCTCATGTATCTTTAGAAACATTTCCTCAACTATCTACTTCTCCAGGCAGAAAAGGAAGAGGTTGCATTTTCAGAATGTGTAAGACTATTTTTTAAACTTTGTCAAAGAGGAGGAGAAAACTCACAGGGCCCGTAAAGCTGTGTTCCTTCTAGCTCTTTCTGCCTTTCCTTGAACAATCAAGCAAAAACGATGCCTGCTACCACCACTCCAAGGGTGACCAGCGTGCATTCCAGCCACTCACTACACAATCAGCCCTTTCTGCTCCCAAAGAGGCTGTGGATTCATGCTCGCGCTTGCACAGTGCCTTCAGCGTCTCGCCCTCCCACCCCCCACGCCCCAGCACCCACGCAGAGAGAAAGAGAAACGTGGCTGGACCAGCTGTACTCCCTCGTTGCTAGAAAGGCCCCGGCCCAGGCCCATAAGCCTTCATCTGGCCACGTTCAACCCCAACTTTGGTATATTTTGCACATTTGCAATATATTCATAGATTGTAATAATGAAAAAAGAAACAAGAATGAAGCGTGAATTGTCTGAAAGAGGAGGCAATGTCAGGAATACAATGAAAAGACAGTGCTGAATGTTTTAAATGTTTAGCTACAACTAAGTTAGAAAGATTTTGGGAGTCGGTTAATCTTTCTCATTTTTCACTTACCTCCTACTCTACTTGCTTAGCAACCTTCCAAAAAAGGATTCATCATCCTATTGTGAAAAAAGTCTTCACCTCCCAAGCACTATATATAGACAAACGTATGTATGTATTCATACAACATATAATACTTAGAGAATTATATCAACCTAAAAAGTAGTCTAAATAAAATAAAAACTAGGCATACTTACTAACTAAAGGAAACATCTTACTTGAAAAAAAAGATCTCAAATATATTACTTACTTTGTCATTTTGTATTTTAAATCAGCTTTTTCTTCACTACATTAACATTACAAAGTGACCAGGGCTACATAATTTGCAAATTCTAGAATGCCATGAAAACTCAAAGCCCTTTGTTGAAAATTTAAGGTTTTCAAGATGAGGATGACAGAACTTTGAGTTCAGCATGAACTCCTCCTAGACAGACCTTGGGTGACTGCCTAGATCACTGGCCCATGAATCAGTCCTGCTGTGACTCCTAAAAGTTTGTGTCCCACTAAGATGTTGAATGAACCTCCTCCTTCCAACAAAGGTGGCACCAACAGGCTTCCTGGAGGACCTTTTAGAGGACAGGCCTTGAGGAAGGAGCTTAGGTCCCTAGAAGCACATCCTGGTCTGGGATTGTATGACCTTGGGCCCTTCTTTCTGTCTTTTTGGTTCCTTTCCAAGTAGTGAGCATTTAGATCTGCCACACACTCCACACTCTTACCATCCACCACTCCTGTTCCTACTAAGCTCCCCCACCATGGACTGAAACCTCCACAACCAAAGTAAACCTTTCTTCTAGTTATTACTGGTAGTTTGTTACAGTGATAGAAAGCTTAACACACAACAAGTAAATTTGCATTCACAGAAAGTAAGGTAACTCTGGGACATTAATGAATGCCAGTAAGTTGTATTGTGCTACTGATGCAAGTTGGAGAGGAGGGCAGAGTGATAGTTAACTATTGTGTTCACCTGAGGAAGAAATGCCCAACTGACTGGCTTAGCATAGTTCTGGGTGTGACAGAATGGATTTACTGAATATGGAGGTTCCATCTAGGCATCAGTGGTGCCAATCAATAGGCTCATAGCCCGAGTGGAATAAAGAAAGGAAAGAAGAAAGAAAGCTCTCTTCTGTTTCTTCAGAGGAACTCCGATCTTCATCTTGGATGGTCACCTCTTGGCTTTCAGTGCAGATTCTTTGGTTTCCCAGCACAGACCCTTTGGCTTCCTAATACAGATTTGCAGTGTGCTCCACGCCTGTAATTTCTGACTGGATTCTTTGGATTTCCAACATGTAAGGAGCCCTTCCTTTTGCACTCAATTACACTTGTCTGTGGGTAGGTATTGTAAGCCTACCTTGTAAATGCATACATAAAAAATGAATTTCAGGGGCCGGGGAGATGGCTCAGGAGAATGAGTGCTTGCCTGGCAAATGTAAGGGCCTGAGTTCACTCCTTAGTTCTGCCAAAAAAAAATTTTTTTTTCAGAAAATTTTATGTATTCCACACATGATGCGGGAATTAAGAAATGCATTAAACTCATACTGATGCTGTGATGAAACATAGTACTGTCCCTACACCTACCAAAGTTACATCATACTATTTGATGCAATGTTATAACATCTAGTATAATATTATTAGAAGATCACGTGTTGGTTGAGTCCCTTTTGGATGGAACTTGGTTAGAAATGTTATGACTTATTAGATCATTCATTTGGACGTGGAGAAAGTACATTCCAAGGTAATCTGCTGCCTACAGGCATTCATAGGTGTTTTTGAACTGTGGCAGTTCAGAAGGTGATCAAATTCACAAATGTGAGACTGCAAGTGCTGTGGGTTCTGTGTTACAGGGACAGTATCTCTAGGGATCGTCATGTTCAATGTGTGTGTGTAGGGCAGCTCAGCCATCACTGAGCAGCCAGCTGTCACCAGCTTAATCAATGGTTTTCTGGGGTCTTGGGAACATTCGTGCCCATTTCTGGGTGGAGGAATTTATTCACTGCAGCTCATCAGAGGGTCAAGTGCTTGTGCCACTTTGCAGTAATTTAGTCTTTGGCAAAGCAAATATTCTGGTCTTGGTGGCCTTGCAAAAAAATTCAGTTTAAACTTATAATTTCTTATATATTCCCTGTGGTATTTAAATACAAATAGGACATTTACTGTGATATGAACAAACTCTGAAATGGGGACAATTTAAACCCAAACTGCCTCTTATGTAGTTGGTAATACATTTGAGAAAAAGTGGTGGTCTATTAAAAAATTTAAAAAATGGAATGATAACATAATAAGTTTATCTTATATTTTGTTTTGCAAAATTTTGAAGTGCTTTCTCACATATAGCTCATGTATTTCATCTTTAAAGTTTGTAGAGTAGTCCTCCTAAGATCCCCTGTTTTGTATATGTTCATGAAAAACATCAGCAATTTCACTTAATGATTTTCTACTAATTTCTCTAAAAGTATTAGAAATTGTGTACAGAATACAAAAATTCACATATACTTGCTTAAATAGGAGTTTAATGTTTTGATGGTATTTTAATTCAAACATGTGTTGTTAGTCAACATTACTTTGCAATTTGCCCATGGGCCTCTCTGACTCTAGACTAGTACCGTCCTAGTACTATTTGGGCCTTAAGGACCCCTGTGCAATGCTGTATTAGAAATCCCGAAATCAAGAAATTCTCTTTGGTTGATATCATCCCTCAGAAAATTCTAAGAGCTTCCAAAACATTGGTGGCATTTTACCTTACCCTTTTCTACCTGATACCCAACCATGAAGTTTTCCTTTGCACATACAACTGTTACAAATACAGCTTGCAGGGTCACATGGATAGCTCAGCAGACTCAGTGCCTGCCTAGGCAAGCACAAGGACCCAGGTTGGATCCTGGTATCACAAACTGGGCTGGCCCTGCCCTAGGGGGCTGTGTCTGCCACTGGGACCAGGAATGGTGGTGCACACCTGTAATCCTAGCGCTGGGGAGGCTGAGACAGGAGGATGACTATGAGTCTGAGCTGTTAATGAGACCCTGTGCCAAGTACATGAAAGAAAGAAAGAAAGGTTGCCCAGAAATCCGGCTGTGTGATCTTTGGCAAATGACAACCTCCTAAAACTCAGTTCCTTTATCAGTAAAATGTCACTGATACAGATTTACAAGAATGAAATGGATGGGAGTCACCTAATAGTGCCTAGTCTAGTGTGGATACAAAGTTGGAATTCCTGCCTCTCTCATTTCGAATTGTTTCTTTTCATTGTCTCACATTACCTAGTAGCTAACTCAGTTCAAAGCCTAGAATAATTAGATATCATTTAAAGCTATTGGAATGCAAAGATAAGTTATTATCTTGCTAGCAGAGTGGCTAGCATTATAGGTTTTGAGGTCAGACTGTCTAGTTTGGAATCCAACTGTTACTTGTTAGCTGTGTGACTTTGGGTGAACCACTTAACCTCTCTGATCCTCTTTCCAATTAAAGGAAGAAAGAAAGAAAGAAAGAAAGAAAGAAAGAAAGAAAGAAAGAAAGAAAGAAAGAAAGAAAGGAAGGAAGGAAGAAAGGAAATTAGGAGTAAAACATCACTATCTTACAAGGTTGCTGTGAGGACTGAGCCAGTGCATACTTATCATATACTAGGGCTACATAACTACTAACTAGCTTTCTTATAGTCCAGATCTCTTATTTACCAAGAAAAACAGAGCTGAGGATAAAGCACAAATTATATTTTCTTGGCAGAAGAGTCCTTTAAAATGCTTGCAAGGGTTGAGTCATAAGCCCAAGATATACTGCATCAATTGAGGAACAGATCTATGATGAAAATAAAAATAGTTTTTTTCAGTTGTCCATCTGGATCATTTATTAATATTTTATATTGAAATTAATGGGAGCCGTGCAAAAGTATCAGTTAAAGACTGCACAAGAATCTCAAATATCCAGGGTTTCACACAACTTCGTCCTGTTTTCCTTGATGTGTAAAAAGGGATCTTGCTTTATTTTGCACATTATGTCTGTTGCTGAGTCAGGGCATAAAGAAGAACAAATTGTGTAATTTGAGTTGAAAGCAATCATTTTTGCAGTTGTTCTTTTAAAAAAAGGAAGGGGGGGAAAATCTCACATAAGGAGCCAAAACTCGCTTAGAGATCTGTGTGCTCTGCTTCCATTGACGTCACTTGGAAGTTGTGTGGGCAGAAGCTGGCTGGCTCCCTCCAGCATGTCTTTTGAAAGCTGAACATATTGGAAAAAAAAGAAAAACAACACTCTTTATATCTCAAACGACAGTGGGGAGAGGAGCCCCACAAACAATTCTCCTGTTTACAGCCAAACACCTCTCAGAGCAGTACTGCATTTGCTGAATGACCCCAGTGTCCGGTAAGGGCAGTGTGTCTCTGTTTGCAAAGGGGACCTGGGGTACTAAAACCTAAGTGTCTTCAAAAATGTTGTTTAATCAGATATGGAAACTGAAACTGAGAATTCAGGAACATGCCTAAGGTCACACAGGGCCCGGGACTGGATTAGAACCCACGCAGCTGGCTGGCTAGTTCATTGCTCGGAGGAAGCCCAAAGACCTGTGTGCCCGCAATTCTCTCTCAATACTTAAACTCACTGGGTGAAGGCTCTGCTCATGCAAACGAGGCGTGTTATCCACGGTGGACGTTGCCAGCTGCCGTAGGCACGGTGAATCCTGTGCGGCCGTTGGCATGGAGCAGACTGCAGCCAAGAGCAGGCTCAGCAGGCGGCTACCTGGTGCTGCTGGGCGCCTGTGCGGGCCGGGGTCTTCCCACTAAGGAGCCTTTTTAGCTCCACACACTCCATTTCCCATCATTCCAATGGGCTACTTCCAGGGGATGGGAAGAAAAGGATAACCCCAACTCCACTTAGCTCTTCACCTCACCAGGCTTGTTCTCATAAAAAAAATAAATAAATAAGATTTGGGGCTGTGGAGATAGCTTAGTGGAATAAGGGCTTCCCTGGCAAGTGCAAGGGTCTGAGTTCCATCCCCAGTTCTGCCAAAAAAAAAAAAAAAAAGAAGGTTAAAAATAAAAGGATTTTGCTCATTCATTAACTCACTAAAAAATATTGAAAAATTACTAGGATCCAGGCTTAAACTTCTACCTACTCTAGACATCTTCAAATTCATATTCTGAAGAGCCACTTAGCAAAGATGTATAACTTCTATTTCCATCATCCAAGAAAATATCTTATATGCACTACAGTCAGTTCCAGCAATCATTCATTTCAAATGCATAAGGAAATGTATAGATTTATTATGCTGCTGAATATGGGTTGATATCTATTATTTTAAATTATATATAAATTTTAATTCATATGAGAAACTATGGATGAGTAAAGAGGTTTTATTGTTTGTTTGTTTTTTCATCTCTACCTTGTTTTGTTTTTCCTAAGGAGAAAGGTTCTTCATTTAAAAAATGCCTCCCCCACCCCGCTCCACTGCCAAGCTTGAAAATCCTAGGAGTTATTGCTACTTCAGTTTTTTGATAAATATCAGTTAGGTAAGTGGGGGTCCAAGATTTTACTTTCTGGGCTTTGGCCATTTGTACTGTACAGGCTGGCATTTAAAACCCGTCTTTAAGAAAAATGCATAGAAAGGTTTTTAGAAGAATCAATGGCATTATGACTCTTTGGTTAAAGAACTAGATATTTAGAACAGGAGATGTATTAGCCTGGCTTAATGATTGCAAGTGAATAGTCCCTAGATATTGGACACAGAATTAGGACAATCTGCCACTATCAATACTGAAAGTGAATACTGAAGCCAATCCGTTATCTTGTTAATTGGAAATACTGAGCATGGTGGACCATTCTATACACGAAGAGTTTTAGAAAGATTGGAGGATTGAACATTTTGCCAAATTATATAGAAAAATCTATTATGAGCTAGAAGAAGGTACTTGGCTCCTGAATTAGGCTTCCCTTAAAGAGGAACAGAAAGACATAGGACATAGAAAAGGCAAAGAGTCAAATTAAGACAAAAAACAATAATAAGATGAATTTTAAAAAATCGGGTAAAGTTGGGTAGAACTGAAGGAAAATTGGAAGTGCAATAGAAACATCTGAATTCTCATCAGAAAGAATGAAAATCAAAATCAATAGGATATAAAACAAAATCAAAGGCAGGAAAAACAGAAAAGTCATTCAGACCTTTGTCCTAAGCTAAACTGTTTCTTTTTTGTGTGTTTTTATTTTGAGACAGGCTCTCACTGAGTCGCTAAGCTGCTCAGGCCGAACTTAAACTTGCTACGCTCCTTCTTCAGCCTCCCAAGGTGCTGGGATTTTTTTAAATCACTGTTCGTCGAGTCAATCATGTTTGCCACTTTTGTCTTCAACCTCTTTGGGTTCATATGCTATTATTTAACATGCGTATTATACTGCCCAAATTAAATCTTGAAAAACAAGAGAAGTGGTTATGCTTAACAAGCTTCTGCGCAGAGGCTTATTCTCATTGAAAGATACTAACATTTTTTATAAAAACTAGCTGAGGAGCTGTATTTCTGGCAGCAGGAAAAACTGTGGAGGCTTTGCGGAAGAATGAGGAGGACTGTTGTATAGGACAAGGTTGGACAGTAAACACTGACCTCTGGGCCCACATTGACTTGGTTTCGTTGTTAACTCTATCACCACTTTTGTACACTCTATGCAATTAAAAAAAATCTCTTTGGGCTGCATTTCTTGTTAGGCACAACAGGGCTAGTGGCACACACGTTACAGTTGTAACAGTGACAGCGCAGATTTTGCAGAGTTCAGAGCAGATGTGCGTGTGGTGGTTGACACATTAATACACACAGAGTAGGAACCCAGTGAATGGTACCAGTGATCGTAATTAAAGGATTTAAATCAGAAAACTGGCCCAGTCAGAGAGCAGTCAGGGTATAGTAATAGGGCACTGGATGAGACTGCTAGGATGACCAAGTTTTACTTGGTGTGTTTGTGGTGACATTGTTCAGGTGGACAATGGCTTGGAATAAGCTTCCTTCCTTCAAGTTTGGTGGGAGCTTCAGTACCCAAGGACTGGGCCAACCTGAACAGGTCCAAACCAAGGTTTACATATATTCTCTCTATCTCCAGTCTTAATCCACTCTTCTCCTGGTGCTTTATGCTAGGTTCTGTGGGCATCTATGCAAGGAGAATGAGCTGTCCTCTCCTCACTTGTCCATCTTTTGATAATCTGACATATTTTAGTCTCTCTACAGCATGTCCTTTATTTGTCTAACAGTTAAACATTTTATAAAGGACAGTGGGTTGGAAGCTAGCCACACAAAAATATACCAGATGGGAAGAAAACATGCGAGAAGGTGAGCCATCATTCTTGAGACGTGAGTCACAGAATATAAGATCTATCCAACTGAAGAGGAAGGATCCCTTGGGGCAGACTCAGCACCCCCTGTGTGAGATACAGAATCTGATGAGGTGAGGAACTCAAGGAGAAATACCAAATACAAGGCTATGTCTTTGTTTTTCTTCCAAAATTCCCCTTGAATTCTTTTCCCCTTCTGCCTTTGTCCCTTAGCCCCTCCAAGAACACTAAAGTTAATGGCTTAGCAAGCCCTATCCATAGGCTCCAGAAGCCTTCATTTGCAAGTATATATGAAAGAACTGCTTGGTCCTTGTTTTATGTGTTTTAATAAGACCATATTTCCATCCCAAGGTTGTAATATTTCTGCTGGTAGCAAATATTTCTGATGTATTTCCCTAATAGCCTTGGAGTTCTCCTGCAACCTTATTTAATTCTGATCCATGCTGACACTTGCATAGGCAGACCAGATCTAAATTTATGCAGGACACAAGATCTGGGGCAGAGAGTTGTTGAAAATGTGCATAATAGGACTTTCAGGGGGAGAAGACTAGAAATCAAACTTAGGCCCTTGAGCTTGCCAGGCAGGTGCTGTGCCATTGACCTCCATCACTGGCCCCATAATAGCATTTTTAATTACCCATGGACTGTGCACGTTTATATCTAATGGAGGGACTCAGGACACCAGATGCCATTCTAGTCCATAAGAACATCTCTCTGTTCAGAGCTTCACGGTACCTTGCATGCAGTGACCAAAGTCACCTGGTTTGTTAGTAACCATGGTGAGTTTATTTCTAAGACTTAATCAAACAATACTGACATGGAACATGTATTTGGTTTCACTGTTCACTGTCACTATCAATCTATTTCTCATCATTTATGGATTTCTTTCTGGGTGACATAAAGTTGTTTTACGACAAGCATGCCTTCTAAAAGCTGAGCGTAATTTTCATGGTTGTCAACTGAGAAACACTCTTATCTAACTCTTCCCTTTTTGTTATCACATTGGACAAGCAATAGTTGCCTGCTTGATCTTATTTGGCTGTTTATATATAATTTGAATGAAAATTCATTAATAAATTTATTGTCATCTAGTCTCTTTCTTAATACAGTCAATAGAAAAGGATTCATTCGCATTATTCAATATTTATAGTGAAATTATGATTCTTTTGTGACATGATTTTCCTTAGAGAAAACCCTAAAATTGATTTTTTTTTTTTTAGTTTTTTCAGGCTAAACTGAAGCTTTATTTCACCAAGTGGAAATTATGACTGTACTCACCTGGTAAATATGCTCCTGTGATTTAAATGACATTTTTGAGATGCACTGCTATACATTTCAACATAGCTGTTTGGAAAGTTAATGCCAGCCACAGAAGCACTTTGGACAGGTTTGTTGGGCAGAGCTCACTGGTGCCCTGTGACTGGGCGAGTGCGCCTGGGCTGGATGTGGGAGAGCGTTGCCCTTGGGGTCCTCCCTCCTCTTGTCTCTATTTGCCTGTTTCTCTCTTAGGACACAACTTTCCTTTTTCCTTAGAGTCCTTACCCCAAATCACCTTTTAAGGACAATGGGAGTGGGAGTTGGTCATAACTGCTATTTTTGCTGATTTTCTTGGCATTCTCTAAAATTAAATTCATTTGAAGTTGGGAGTTAAATTATTTTTCCCCTGAGCTTTTAACTATGTGATTAAATGTATTCTGTGGTTCTTACCATTGAAAAGAAAAATTAAAAGAAAAATAATATAAAATTCTATGTAAAAGTGATAAAGATATAAAAATGTAAAATTTTTTGAAATAGACTAATCTGATAAGTTAGAAACTCATTTAAAATACTAAACAGAAAAAAGCCTTGATAAACTTTAGTATGCCAATATCATATGTAGGTGTGACAAATGTTTTAACCTTCAAATACTTAAAAATACCAAGATGAATTTCACAATAAGACTTCAGGTGATTGGTTTTGTTACTGATACCTTCGTGGTTTCCATAACTGTCATTCACTTAATGACTTCCTCGAGTAGTATTTAAAGGTAAAGATAAATTTTGTATGAATGTGCAAATGCATCAGGTTGCTAAGTAGAATAAATGTTGTTGGTGATGGCTTAAAAGATTCACATTAAATCAGCTTATAACATCTACTTCCAAAAAACTTCGAAATTTGGAGCTATTTTTTTTTTTTTTTTTTTTTTTGCTTCAGTGACAACACTGTAATCACACTTGGGGTTAAGAATATATCGTAATTATTCACTTTTAAATAACAGCTTATCAATTCAAAGACCCTATAACTAGGTGCTGCTCTGCACTTGTGTTATGGTTTGTGTCTAGTTGTCCCCCCAAAGCCTCATATAGTCACTCATAGGGTGGAGCCTTCTAGTTTGTGATTAACTCATGATCCACTGGGATTATGTGTGATCCAAGGCTGGGATTATGGGTCTTAGTGCTGCTGGGATTATGGGGGTGAGAGCCTGAATGTAATATAACAGACAGAGAGACAGACTTTCTTCAGCTATGACTCTTTGTTTCATTGTTGCTGTTCGCCACCATGAGCTGGTGCTCTCTGCAACGTGCCATTCTGCCTTGGAGCCAGCCGAGTATGGACTGAAACCTGCAGTAACTGTAAGCTAAATAAGCCTTTCCTTCCTTTAGTTTGGGTGTTGGGTATTTGTCCCAGCAAACGAGAGAAGAGTAACTAAGACAACTTGTCACAGGAGGAGACATCAGATGAGTAAGAGCCACCCATCCTGATGTCGGATAGAATGTAGAACAGGAGAAGCACGTAAGGGAGCTGTGAAATTAGTGCTGTGCAGATTCAAAAAGAGGCAAGATTGAGCTGGAAGAGGAAGAAGAAAGACTTTATGAAACCTAAATTCATAGTGAAGGTGCAACAAGGTGCAGTACCCCTCCAATATGCATCGTAGGCTCCTTTTATTGCTGATATGTCATATCGAGAGTACAGCTATCTTTAATAAAGATGTTGAGAAATAGCTTATTAAAATTCATATGAGAATGGCTAGCTGGCCTTTAAAATAATATCTTCCTTATGCTTAATGTTAAGCTATAATAATTACCAATTTACATTTGAAGCCAATCAACTTTAGCTTTCTTGATTATTTCCAATTACCAACAAATGATATTTTAAAAATGTGAAAGAAGTGGGTTATTACAATTCCCTTACCTGATATTATGCCAGTACTGCCTGTGGTAATTATTTTATCGCTAGAATTGCTTTATTTCATTCCATTTACATCACTAGAAAATATAAGTGTCTCATGATAGGATTATGTGACTTGAGAAATTGTACTGCTGAAACAACTTTTAATGCCTCAGCTCTAACAAGCCATGTGTTTGCAAGTTCTTCGGGTTAAATCCGTTCACAATGTTATTTTGGAAGGTACTTGAAATCATAGTATCAATTATATCTGCTTATTTTATTACCCTAAGTTCCCAAATTTCTGAAAACAAGTGAAAATAAACTATCCTAAATTCAGTATAAAGCAAAGATATATTTTACAGAAGCCTTCCTACCCTATCAAGGGCAAGAATATACTAATGACTACCACAAACTCTACTAATTAAATCCAGCCCCCCTAAAATAACTCATCTTTAACCTTCGAACCTCAGTGTGTTCATCCTAAAAATAGTTGAAAGCTCATAGGTAAATGTTCAACAATAACAACAGAAAAGAGGAAAATAAATTTGTCTCCATATGAATTAAATTCCTAGCATTCATTTAAAAAATTACTTTCTAGGGCACCAGCATGTGGTCTTCTGAGAGTTTGGGGGTGGTAGGGTGGGTAGATTGGTATTAAAATAGCAAAACTAACACACATTTCCTTTTTGAAGTTTATAGTATCTAACTGTACTTGGCATAGCAAAAAACATGGGTAAATGTGACAGATTCCTGTCAAATGACTTTTCAAGGTAATGGCAGATATACAGTTACAAGGTCGGCAATGCCATCTCTTCTTAACCAGGTTTGTCATTAAAACCACTTTGAAGATTTTTTCAAGATTCACATGTCTGAATTTCATTCCACACCTACATGAATGAACAAAAGTTGTCATGGAGCTTCAGCTGAGTACATTTTGACAAGTTCTTTGCAGATGCTTCTGGCACTATCTTCTGGGTAACACCTCCAGGTCGAGAATTCTTTTCAACTTCTTGTCTCACTTTTGCTCTGACTTCATTACAATGCACCCACAGTTTTCTTATTGCATCCAAAAGTTGAACTCATTTCTCTTGCCTTATCAGCAAGCAGGATGAGTTGAGTTCTTCGCACATGATAGGAGAACACAAAACTAAGTGGTCATGTCAGTGACGGGCCTGCTTACTGTTTCCTCAGCCCTGATGATCTGATATTGTGCACAGTCATCTTCCCAGAAATTTTCACATTGATGAGTCTCATTCTCTCAAATTCTCTACACCTATCATTTTTCTTATTCTTTTACTTCTCGTCTTGAAGTTAAGAGGACTGCTTCCTCTTTAAAGTCTGAACTCACAACCATGGCACAATATGAGTTAAGATCATGGTAGAAAGGTGAAGGAATGTCTCTGCTCTTTGGCCAAGAGAAAATCAGTGGCATTTGCCAGAGCAGCCTCACTGTGAAAAGTGTCCTGTTAAAGTCAGGGCATGGGATGCTCCCTAATGATGCCTGATCTAAATCTGTTGGCTACTCTTCATCCTGGGGAAAAGATTGCATAAGAGCTTGTTTGGCCTATGGCTTATGAATGCTGGAGGAGAAAAGTATGACTGTGTTTTGCACCCCTGAGTTTTTGAAATATAATATTTTCAATGTTGCTTGAAGAAGGGGTTGCTTATGGGTAGAACAATCTTCTGAGAGCAGAAATACCTCAAATATTACAGCACTAACAGGGTCGTAGTTATTTTCCCACTAGCAGTTTCTGCTTTTTTCCTCCATAGGCCTTCGAAGTATCTTTTTTTGGTTCCCTAAAGCTAGTGTAACTTGTCTCACATCAACATCAACAGGAGTAGTTACAGGTGCTGCCTCTTTTGACCTTTTTCATGTTCTCATTCTACTCATTTTTGTAGCTATTTAATGATCTCAGAGAGGATGGCACTGACTCCTTGGAGAGCTCACGATGCATATTTTAAAATGCCAGTTGCACTGCTTGCCACACTGAGCTACAAGAGCAGTCCAGCTGCAGCTTTGCAGCTGTGTGCATGTTCTTTGTGCTTTATTTCCAGGAGGACAAGGGCTCCTGCACATGAATCATTTATATTCACCACAGTGGGGGAAATCAATAGCAGTGCTCTGATCTGTTACTTTGACCTGTGTGAATGAAAGCACAGAAGATCGGCAGCACTCTAGGGAATTCCTAGAACCTGGCTAATAAACTCACTGTTCAAAAATTCTTGACTTGTCTACCACTTTCTGACAACAAATATTGCCAACGGTGGAACTTCATTTTTGGACCTGTTAAGTTCATAAATTATTGGAATAATGCATAATATAAAGTTAAAAATAATGATGTAAATCAAATAACTGGTCCCTGTCCTAGTTAAACACTGAAATAAGCCCTGAGAAAGAAGCACTCTCATCCAGCTGGAGTGAGTTGGTCAAGGATGTAAGCATATCTAGGGTCCTTACAGCTCATCTGACAGGTGAAAATCCAAAGCACATTAGATGTACACTCTTATCTGTGGGTGGGACATATTATTCAAACCTCAAGGCTGTTTATTTGTTTGGTTGTCTGAAGGTATGAAGGATTGAACTCAAAACCTTTGCACAGAACCATACCCTTAGTCCTTTATCTTTTATTTTTTCATTTTGAGGTCTGATCTTGATAAGTCGCTGAGTTGCCCATGCTGGTCTCTAACTTGTAGTCCTCCTGTCTCAGCTCCAGAGGGCTAGGATTACAGGGGTATGTTACTGACATGGCTCCTTTAGAATGAACTCATTTCCTAGACAAACTTGAAGACCTGAGAACCTACAAATAGTGAATGGCCCTTGGAAAGTCAAATTGCTAAGCATAAAGATTTAATTTTTACTTTTAAGAACTGAAGTTCTACTTAAAATTGAAGTTGGATTCAAAATTCAGAGAGAATACTAGTGCTACTACAGCAAAGAAGAATAAAAACAGAAAAAGAAATAGAGTGCTGTGGCATGGCTTCTAGGCACTGTAACTAGGGAATATTGCTATCTGTGGTGGTTAACTGATTAATTGCAACTTGAAAGGGGAACTCCCAGTTGAAGTGAGTCAGCATATGACTGGGCATGGAGGACCTCCTTAGCAGCACTGTTGTCAAAGTGATATAAAAGGAGACTAGGAGGGAGGGGGAGATTTCACCTGATTTTCCTGGGAGGAGCCTCACCTACCCTCTTGAGAGGAGGTCTGGTCTCCCCCTTCCTCTTGGGCATCATCACCTGGCTTTTGACATGGGTTCTTCAACTTTGAGAACCCAAATTTTGGCCTTCCAGGGCAGTCTCTGGCTTCTAGGAGTGACCCATAGAGTCCCAGGCACAAAGAGTGCTTGGTCTTTCACGCTGCTCCTTGGGCCTCCTGATGTGGACTTGTGTGGGATAGTGGCATGGGCTACAGGCTTTCAGCTGGATCTTTGGATCTCTGGAACAGGGATAAGTCTTTCGTACTCTTCTTCATTTCATTCTGTGGGTAGCATGGTAGGCCAACCTTGTTTTTTTTTTTTTTTTTTTTTTGGTAGAACTAGGGATTGAACCCAGGCCCTTGTATTTGCCAGGGAAGCACTTATTCTACTGAGCCATCTCCCTGGCCCCTCAACTTTGTAAATTTCTGTGTTCTGCATCAAATCTGATTCTGAGTATTTTGAGGAGCCTTGCCCCGCCCTGCAAGCTCTTGTAATCACCAATGTACTATCTTTTCTTATTTTTGTTTTATTGAAGGATAATTTAAATATCATGAAGATAGCTTATTGTATTCTGCAGTTGTATGACATTCAGCTAATTTATACAATTGTGTAATTATTTTTGCAAACCCAGTTCAGAATATTTCCATCATATTCCCCCTTGGTCAGCTTGCAGTAAGTTCCTGCACCTGTTCCCAGGATCAGCGACCACTGATCTGTCTCTGCATGCTCTCTGTGTAATAGGAATTTCATATAAATGGAATCAGGATGATCTTTTATCTGGTTTATTTCACTTATCATAATATTATGCTGATTATGTTTATTTCAGTACTGCATTTTCCTTTTAGTGCTAGCTACTATTTTATGATTTGTATGTGCCACAGTTTGTTTATTCACTTACTAGTTCACTAACACTTGGATTGTTTTCAGTTACTGGCTTTGTGAATAAAGCTTATATTGGCATGCAAACCCTTGTGTGGACATGCTTTAGTTTTCTTATGTAGATCCAGGGAGTGGAGTTGCTAGCTCATATGGTGAGTTATATTTCGAGAAACTATCAAACTATTTTCTAAACTGGCTGTCCCATTTTACATTCCCATGAATAGTATACAAAACTTCTAGCTTCTCTATATCTTTATGAGGACTTGGCATTCTCAAATTTTTGTAATAGAGCCCTTTCTAATAGCTATGCTGTAATAGCATCTCATTATGGTTTTAATTTTCATTTTCCTAATGGTTAATGGTGTGGAACAAATTTTCATGTGCTTATTAGCTATTTATACCTTCTGCCTTCAAGAGCGGATTCAGACCTCTTTATGTCACCATGGGTGGCATAGGTAGGTGTTCCACTGGTCTTCCAATTGAAATGCTCTCTTCCTTTGTTTTCTAGACCTACCCAGTCGCTCTCACTCTCGCTCTCCCTTTTCTCCTTATTGGACACCTCTTCTTGGACCAGAGTTTTGAATGCTGGTTTTCCAGGTTGAAGTTTGAACTATCTTTGCTCTTCACTTTGTCTTCTCATGCATATAATCTTACCTCAAATGCCATGTTTGTTATGTTAATTTTCAGACATGTCTACACCTCTGGCTTTGCTGGTTGTGACTGATATACTGACTACTTTCATGAAAACTTATTTTTGATAATATATAGGTACCTTAAATTCCTACCCAGAACTAAAGAATATTTTCTCTGCCTGTGAAAATTCTATCTCCTCTCCTCTCCTCTATTCCCAATCTTCCTCTGCTCCATCCCTTTCTTTCCTTCTTTTCTATAACAATAACTACATCTTTGTGAGATGTCATTTGATTCTCCCTCCATTTGCCCAGCATTCTAATTTCTACAGAAAGGCCACATATAAATAATTAAGATGTGAGTTCTAAATAATATTTTAGATGAATAGCATGCAGAACATTTGCTGACCCTCAGATAACATTAGAAAATGTGGTGCCCCTCCTTAGCCTAGTTTTGTGTTAACTGAGTATTTAAATTTCTGTGAGGTTTGACTTTCAGAAAAGTATCTGTTTAAAAAATTACAGAAATTAGTTCCAGGAGGTCAAGGTTGATTGTAATGTTTCAACCAGAGGAGGAAAACAAACCAGAAGGGAAAAACAAACCAGAAGGGAAAAATAAAACAAAACAAAGAGGGAAACATGCCCTGGATGGCAAGGCTCCTGCTTAGCATATAGTCTTCCTTTCATGTAGCAAGAAATCCGGCCATCTCTCAGATTGTCTTCATTTGCTTTCTCTTCCTAGGGGGCTGGATTTGAATAAACCTGAGCTTCTTCCCATTGATCCTCCACTCCCAAGTACTGACTTTTGAGTGTAAGAGGATGGTATGGCTTGTGTGCGCATGTCTCCCCAAAGCCTCATGCAGTCTTAGCTTTTTTTGATCGTGGCTGAGTCTATAGGGTGTTATGTTGGGACCAAGGGTATGCGCTTGCTGGATCAGGTCATGACTGGTTTGGCCCTGTCCCAGGCCAGCAGTCTGGGTACAGTGAATGAGGGATGGGGAGAGTCTCACCTCCCCAGCTCATTGCTCTGCTCCTTTTTGCTCACCATGACTGTTTCTCTTGCCAAACCACTGGCCTTGGAGTGAGCTGCTTATGCACAGAAACTCTACAAGCAGTGAGCTAAATAAACCTTTCTTCCTAAACAAACCTTAGGCATTGGATATTTTGTCTTAGAAACCAGAAAAAAGTAACTAAGACAGAGACAAACTTGGCTCTGGTAACTTGCCCTCTTTCTATCTTCCCCCTGTGCCTTCTTTTTCCTCATTCTCCCCACTATTCTTCAAAATAAATTATACTGTACGATACTATATGTTTAGCTGCCCAGCTAGAAACCAAGAAAATATAGTACTTTTCTTTGTCACGTTCCACTTTCAAACAATCATAATCCCTGTCAAATACATCTCTAAAGTATGTGTTAATTTTTTTTTTTTTTTTTTGGTGGAACTGGGGATTGAACACAGGCCCTTGCACTTCCCAGGGAAGCATTTATTCCACTGGGCCATCTCCCCAGCCCCATATATATCAATTCTGTCAATTTTTATTTTACTTCCTTTTCCCTTAACTTAGTGTAGCCATCCCTTCTGTTTTTCTTTTCTTTTCTTTTTCTTTTTTTTTTTTTTTTTTGGTACATGTAGCCATTCTTTCCAGGAAAGACTACAGGAGCCTCTGTATGAGTCCATTTTCTACTACCCAGAGGAAGAAATATTTCTAAAATAAAAATGTGATTATGTCTTTAGTTCTGTGCACATGTACACACACAAAAATACACCTTCCTTTCCTTGTTTGCTTTTGGGCTGACCCTGGAAATCCATTTCAGAATGTGTAAGACCAACACCCAAAACCTAGCCAGAATCTCTGTAACTGGCTCTTTCCTCTCCCCTGGAGTCCAGTCACAACGGTCTCTCTTCAGCTCTGAAGCGGGGAGCTTGTCATTTCCCCTTAGCAATGCCTCTCCTTCACCTGCTTTGGCTGATCAGGTCCTGCACCTCAGTCTTTAGTTCCCCACATAAAGACCTTTTAACTTACCCAGAATTGTTCTTTCTCTTAAACACTACAGTCATGGCAGGTCTTTCTCTTTAAAGCATGTTCCCCAGGTATAAAACAAATGGAAAGGGGGAGATGGCTCAGTGGATAAGTGCTTCCCGGGCAAGCGCAAGGGCCTGAGTTCAACCCCCGGTTCCGACAAAAAAAAAAAAAAAAAAAAAAAAAAAAAAAAAGAGAGAGAGAGAAAACAAATGGATATTCATAGACTGCTTAGTGCTCAGATTCTAAACTCCTAAGAAAATAAGAACTCTTTTTGCCATTGTATCTCCTAGGCCTAGCTGAGTAATCACCTCAACACAGGTGCTGTGCGTGATGTTTGCCTTGTTGGGGCTCAGAACATGTGAGTGCAACTTACTCGGAGCCTCGAAGGGCCTCAGAAGCAAGAAGCACTCTGCATGAAGCCCAGTCCTAGAGGAATTCTCTGACATCCCTCGCCTGGAAGGAGCTCATACGACTCTTGCTCCAGCAGATCCTACCCTACCTTTTGGAACAGGGGAAAAAAAAGACACAAAAAGGCTAGAAGCTGAACAAACAGGCCTTGCTGGGTTTCCCCCATCATTTTATTATCATTAGATCATGTCTGCTGTTCACTCACGTTCCTCTCCTTCCCCGCTTCAGAGCTGAAGAGAGACCGTTGTGACTGGACTCCAGGGGAGAGGAAAGAGCCAGTTACAGAGATTCTGGCTAGGTTTTGGGTGATGGTCTTACACATTCTGAAATGGATTTCCAGGGTCAGCCCAAAAGCAAACAAGGAAAGGAAGGTGTATTTTTGTGTGTGTACATGTGCACAAAACTAAAGACATAATCACATTTTTATTTTAGAAATATTTCTTCCTCTGGGTAGTAGAAGCTGTCTACTTCTTCCCTCAGACTTTCCCTGGTCTCAGTTCATTCTCAAGGTGCTTGCATCATGTAAAATTTTGTTGAATAAACTTCTGATGCTTTTCACTTGTTTACATGTCTTTTCTTAGATGACTTGTGTGGATTTTAGCTTCCACAGCCAACATGAAACAAACACGAATGAATGCTTTTAAATTCTTTTTAAGGATAACAAAACTATTCTCAAATACAACTCCTCTCACCAAGAGAGAGTAACAAATGAGAAAATCATTAGAACTAGTTATTTATTAAAATTTATACTTAGATTTTGGAGACCACACAAATTCAAATGTATTTATAGCATGTATGTATGCTTTCCTGAAATGACCCTCAAATTTTCCTTAAATTACTCCTAAATTTCTTTGAAAATAGCCATCAGTAATGCATAGAAATTTCTCAAATGAAGAAATAAATATGGCTAATAAATATATGAAAACACGTTCCACATCACTGGCCATTTGAGAAGTGCAAATTAAAGTAACATCGAAATTGCATCTTGCTCTAAAAAGAATGGGTAGAAGAAATCATCCAATAACAAATTCTGAGGAGGCTCTTGGGGGAAAGGAGCCTTCTCCACATGGGGGTGTAAGCTGAGGCAACCATTACAGAAATCAGTACAGAGGTTCTGATACTGTACTGAGTGGAAATTCCATCTGACCCAGCTACTCCTCTTCTATGAGTCCTCTCAAAAGAGTTAAAGACACCTCACCAGAGTGATTGTGCCCATTCCCATTTATATCAGCACAGTTTGTAACAGCTAGATCTAGGAAACAGCCTGTATGTCCACTAACAGACAGATGGAAAGCAACTGTAGTATTTATATACAGAGTACTACTCTGCCATAACGGATAAACATGAATCATTTGTAGGAAAAGGGATGCACCTTAAGACCATGATGTTGAGTGTAGTAACTCAGCACACAAACTCATATATTATACAGTTTCTCTTACATTAAAAAACTTGGTATATAGGCAGATCCTAGGAAAAAACAAAAACAGAGAGTACTGTAATCTCATGCAAACATCATATCTCAAAGTGTGCCTTGATTTAGTACCGTTGTCTTACATGTTTTGTATGTTCTTTGGTGTATTAGTCTGGTTTGCAATCTGCATATGTGATAATCAACTTATAAAGTCTTATGAAACACAGACAAAGGATCTACAGAATAAGGTACAGGATTACAAGATAAAACCTGAGGGGACTTCACTGACCTCATCAGAAACAAAAACTACATGTTTTGGTATATAGGTCTTGATCTATCTTGGTCTTAACCATCCAGTAGAAAAGTATAAAAATGAAGTATACAATGTGGGGCCATAATAATAAGTTGAGCTGTAAATGGCTACGGTCAACAACTTCTTCAGATAACTCACATATTGTTGTGGAATGCTGGACTGTGTTGGATTGTGTTGTCGAGTTCAGGCACCTAAATTAGTTGAATGACAATGGAGTGCCCATCTTTGACAGGTGTAGACAAAGGAAGGGGTATAGAAAGGAGGAATCATGATGTGTGTGTATGGACAGTACAGTTGGAATAGATACGCTGTGCTTCTATGAGAGGCAAGATTTGCACTAATGGTGGTTGGACAGGATGTTATGTCGGCTTCTAGTACTATGGACAACCACTAGGAAAATAACAAGGTAGAAAGTATTAATTATTGAATCTTTGATATAATTCCGGTATAAAAAATAAGATACATAAACAGCTACACTCTCTTAATTTACTGATAAGAGACATCTGCTATAATAATGTCTGTAAGTATAACATCATGTATGCACCTTGTACAATATCAAAACATTATGAAAACAGTTTGCAATGTATTAATTTATCGAATCTGTCCTGTTAAGGTGTCTTAAAACTGTCTCATTGATATTTGTACTTCAATAAGATAAAAAATGAATAAATAAAAAATAAACAAATAAAGAAATAAATCTGACTCTGGAAAAATATAAGACGACAGAGGGAAGGGGCTAAAAGAATTGAAATGTGTTACATACATGTATCAGTTCTCTACAGTGAGTGTAATTATTGTGTACTGTGAACATGTATGAATAAAACTAAAGAAAAATTTTAAAATGTGCACACTTTGCAATAGAATGTGTTGACCACATTGATCTTCTGGGTATTCAGAATTATATATATATATATATAGTTGAAAAACTGTTTATAAATACAGGAATCCAAACTAATGTACCTAACTGTTGATAGTAGTTGTCCTTGGACCTATATTTGTAAATAATTCAGGAGAGTGACATTAATTTCATAACTTTAATAACCATTAGTGAGCTAATAAGAACTAATTCTAATATCTATCTATCTATCTATCTATCTATCTATCTATCTATCTATCATCTATCTATCACCTACCTACCTCTTTATGTACCTATCATCTATCTATCCATCCAACTGTTTTGCCAGCTTTACTGGAATTCAATATGTCAGATAATTTATCTGAGGTAATTATCTACAGGTACAGCTCTAAGCCTTGGAAAGCTGAAAAATAGCTACACAGATGTGTAGTTATATCTGGATTCAGATTTTTATCGTTTTCTACTTGTGTTAAAATTTTATCATTTATGACTTGAATAGGTTAGTTAGTCTCCCTAAACTTCAGCTGATGTATTATTTACAATGAGATTCATTGGGGTATAAGGAAACCATAACAACTACATGAGGAATGAGATACTACATACTGAAGCATTCCATGAGGTAACTAGCAGTGCTGTTAGAATTCAACAAAAATCAGCCAGACTGTAGATGGAGAGACTCTAGCAAGAGAAATGATGTAAATAAGCACCAAGTCATTAAAGATTAATTGTTGAATTGTCAAAAGGCCAAAAGGTAGGTCATAAATAGTTTAAGAAGGAATCTAAAAATTAATTTAAAAGACTGAACTTGGTGCTAGAAACAAAGAAAATCCATTCAGAAATGGGTACGAGATATATATAATTTTATAATTTTTTGGGGGAATGGTGCATGCCAGGCAAGCACTCTACCACTGAGACACATCCCTAGCCCTGACTTGCTTTTTGAGAAACTGCTTTTCAGTTCCTAAATTTACATTTGACAACATCAAAGCAATTGCCATAAGTTAGAGTTACTTAGATCAATTAAATTTTCACCAAGTATAGCTCATCAAAAGCATATAGGTCAGCATTGACAACCCTCTTTGATAAAAATAAAATAAAACCTTCATGAAATATTTCTATACAGTGAAACCTCCATCTTCCAGGAATTTGACAAAACGATCACAAAGGCCAAGGGGAAGGAAACCTGGTACATGTTCTCCAGGCCTTTTAGAAAACATGGGTTTGTTTCTTTGGCCACATACATGTGAATCTACAAAAAGGGTGATGCTGTAGACATCAAGGTGATGGGTACTGTGCAAAAAGAAATGCCTCACAAATTTTGCCGTGGCAAAATGGGAAGAGTCTACAATGTTGCCCAGCATGTCAGGGGCAAGTTACTTGCAAGAGGATTATTGTGCATATGGAGCATATAAAACACCCAAAGAGTTGTGATAGCTTCCTGAAATGTGTTGAGGAAAATGATCAGGAAATAAGGAAGCCAAAAGAAAGGTACCTGGGTTCAACTGATGTGCCAGCCTGCCCCACTCGGAGAAGTGCACTTTGTGAGAACCAGTGGGAAGGAGCCTGAGTTCTTGGAACCTGTTCCCTATGAATTCATGGCATAAGCTGGGGATGGAGCTGCGCCACTCAGCACCTAATTGGCAACTAAATGTTCTAAGTCCCACTTTTTTTTTTTTTTTTTTTTTTTTGTATTTTAGGGAAGGGTCTACAGGGTGTTCGGGATCTCACTACGAGATTGAACTCAGTAGTGATCCACCTGTTTACAGCCTCCCAAGAGCTGGGAGTCTAACTCCTACTTAAAAATGAAAAATCATCCTGTGTTGTAAAGATGGTGTTTTTAGTTGAGCAGGTCTGTGGTGCTTTTTACTTCAGAAATACTTGGAGCAGATTTTCATTGTACCTAGCAGTTGTGTCCAGTGTTTACTCTTCAGTGTTTTTCTTGCTGAAAGATACTACTGAGGTATTGTGCAGCTGTATACCCAAATGTCCAAATATTTATAAAATATTTATATTGGCTTGAAGAACCAGTAAATCACAATGGGGGAAGGATATATCAAAGTAAATGGAAGTCACTTCAGTTAAAAAAATATTTCTATACATACTGGCTAATTATTAAACACAAACCTTTGCTTAATAATTCTGAAAGCATAATACAGTGTACAACACTTTTAAATAAATTCCAACACTGAAGTGTTTATGTAGTATCTCTGTCCATATCATACCAGCTATTTTATGTAATCTAAATGGTATGTAGTTTTTGTCAACTAATTGTTTCATATTCCTTTTTTTTTTTTCTGGTAGGGTTCTAAGTGATGAAAGTATTACTTTCTTTTGAGTTGATTAAACTAATCTGCAGAGAAATTACGAAGAATTCAAAAGTAAAACTTACTGTTACATTTTCAGTCCATCATGTAAGGCTCTCCAACAAAACTTTACAAACGTCAAAGGAAAGAAAATAGAATGGAAGGGAAAAAAGGCAAGATACATTTTTAAATGTTGGTATAATTTTCCAGAGGTCTTTCACTTCTTATGAACATGTATAATGAGGGTGTTACTGATTCAGAATTCCAAACTCAGTAACGACTTCATGACAACTGAAACACAGGGTACGTCTCTGTGGCCTTAAAAGCACTCACCAGCGTTTCATTATTTTTCACTCACTCAACTCTTTACAAATACAGTCACCGTCTGTGATGAAGCTCCCAATAGAAACAAAGTTCTTGGATAGTCCATAAAATATGCACTGCATCAGGTAGCGAAATAACTGGGTCCTGATGTATGGCTGGCTCAAGCTGACAGGAAGCGTGACTTTTTTTTAGTATTAATTTAGGACAGGGTGTATAGGGTCTCACTAGGTAGATTGGAGTCAGAGTGACTCCGTGACTCTCCTGTTTTCAACCTCTCAAGCGCTGGGATTACAGACCCAAGCCCCTACGTCCAGTCTCAATCGCTCTCTCAGTGAGCCCCGGGAGCCGGCCGGCACAGCACGCCAGGGATCGAACCCTGGCCTCTGCGTTCTGCCAAAGCACAGACACGTTAGTCTGCTGAGCTATCTGGCCAGCCCTTCTTTTGTATTTTAAGAACTTTATAATGATTGTAGGAATGTGTTTTCGCAATATGATCTGGTGAAACAACAGACTGTAACGGGCGTGGGTGTAGGTTTTATACTTTGACTTAAAAATAAATTTTTATATTCAACCCCACCAAAGGAAAACAAGTAAATTTTTTAAAAGGGGCAAAGAAATGATTCAAGGTTTATGGAATGTTTAAATTGTTTGATCAATTTTGGATGCCTATGTCTGGTAGTCTCGCAACAAATTTCATGATAACAATGTGTAATTTAACAACCACTGTTAGTTTCCTATTCTTGTTTTGAAATTCTGCTCCATTTTTGTTGTTTCATGTTGTTTTGCTTTTGTCTTTGTTTTTGCTTTTTTACTCTTTAAAAATTAAAAAAAAAATTACAATTAAAAGAAAAAGAAGCCACAGTGCTAACTTTAGCTTTATGCTTTATCGAAGTGTGGCTACATGCCTTCGCATGAGCAGAGGTCCACGAGAGCACTGCACGGTGACAGTTGTGAGTGACAGTTAACTGCACTCAGATTTCTCTGTCTCATAGCTTTTCTCCCAGACCATCCCTGTGTATCTAGTCATCTCACATGATCAAGGTCAGGAAATATTCTATCTTGTTCTCTGCCAAACCAGTCTTTCTAGTAGCTATCTAGTTCTCTTCCTTAAGTAAAGTAAATCGTTTTTGAAACTCTTTTCTGAGAGCTTACTTCCTTGGAGTAGGGCCTCTAAATCTAATAGCAGGATCTCTGTAGTTTCTTTTTGTTATATATTTTTTTCTCCCCCAAAGAGCTGTCTTTTTGTTTTCTGAACACTTATAAACATTAATGATAACATTTCATAAATGAAGATAAGCACTGAATTTCTGATAGGTTGAAGTGAGGAAAAGTGATATTTCCAATGTTTCTGTGTGGAATGGACAGCACCTAGGGGGCCGCTGGGAAGGTGCTCACATGCTCATGGCAACACAGCTCCGGGCCAAGGGGAAAGCAGCTAGCATAAAAAGCTATTGTGTGAGAGCCTTTGTGGCAAGTGCTGACCATTTGGATGTAAGGGTGGGGGCATAAGAAATTGGGAAATAACAACTGTGATGAAAATCTAGTCTGGAACTGGGGATATAACTCAGCAGCATAAGTGCCTGCCTGGCAAGGGCAAGGTCATGAGTTCGATTCCCAGTACAAAAAAGGAATCTAGTCTGAAGTAGAGAAGAATATGCAACTATTAGGAGTAGGCCCAGAACTAGGGCTTCAGAAGATCTTTCCGGTCTAAGGAACAATATGGAAATTTCTGTGGCTTTCACATAGTCACAGAGTCAGTAACCGACTAAGAGGCTTTAGCAGGACAGACCCAGTTTACTAAGTGTAGTAACCTCATCTGTAGAATGATGGTGGGTTATTTGTCACTATAGTCTTTTCCAATTCAAAAGTTCTATCATTTTACTAATTTGGCTCTTAGGCAGATAGGCAGAGTAGAAGAATGAGGGACAAAGATTGGATTAGATTTTTAGGAATTATAAAAAAAAGCACTTTTTGCATTTATATTCATGAGGGAGATTTCTGCTCTAATCTTTATGATTTCTTCCCGTCTTTGCGCTCTGGGTTTTGTTTGCTCTTCTTTTTCTAGTTGTTGAAGGTGCAACATTAAGGTGCTAATTTGTTCCCTTTCTGTTTTCCTAATGTGTGAGTTCATAGCTATTATTTTCCCTCTAAGAACTGCTTTCATCGCATCCCATAAATTCCCGTAAGTTGTACTTGAATTTTCATTGAATTGTAGATATTGTTGAATTTCTTGTTGAATTTCTCCTGCAACCCATTGATTGCTGAGTAGGGTGTTGTTTAGTTTCCATGAATTTAGCAGGTTTTTCTGGTTTCTTTTGTCATTTATTTCCAATTTCATTGCATTGTGGTCAGATAGTACGCATGGGATAATTTCTACTTTCTTGCATATACTTAGGCATGACCTCTGGACTAGTATGTGGTCTATTTTGGAAAATGACCCGTGTGCAGCTGAAAAAAATGTGTATTCAGCTGTGGTTGGGTGGAACACTCTGTATATGTCCACCAGGTCCATTTGGTGTCGAGTTCAAGCACATAAGTTAGTTAATGTCAATGGAGTGCCCACCTTTGACAGGTGTAGACAAAGGAAGGGGTGTAGAAAGAAAAAATCATGATGTGTGTGTATAGACAGTACAGTTGGGACAGATAATGCTGAGCTTCTACATAATCCTATGAGAGGCAAGATCTGCACTAATGGTGGTTGGACAGGAATTTATGTTGGCTTCTAGTACTATGGTCATCCACTAGGAAAATAATTATTGAATTTTTGGATATAATTCAGGTATAAAAATTAAGATAAGTAAGCAGATATACTCTTAATTCATTGATAAGAGATACCTGCTAAAATAATATCTGTAAATATAATATCATGTATGCACCTTGTACAATACCAAAATATTATGAAGTTTGCAATGTATTACTTTGTCGAATCTGTATTGTTAAGGTGTCTTGAAACTGTCTGATTGACATTTGTAGTTCAATAAAATAAAACAAAATTTTAAAAAAAGCACTGGAGGGAAACAGTAGAACAGATTCACATAATAGATGTCAATGTTCAATAAGTGTCTACTGACAAATTAATAAAATTAATATTGGATATTCCCAAGAATGAGAGAGGAGAGAATTCCCACAATTCTCTGGCCATCACAAGTGTCAAATGTCACTTTTGGCAGAGAATAAAACGACAAAAGTTCTTAGTTTTAGTATAGAGGATGCCAGTAACCTCAAGGAAGTCCTGGGACCAGGACACAGACTTTTTGAAAATGAAATCTAAAATTCATGACTGAGGAAGGGTACAAATAGTGAGTCCAATTTCAGTACCAAGGACTCAGAGAACTTGGGGAACATTTCCATAATTCTGAAAATTCTGAAGAGTCAACATATTAAGTGGTTGCTGATAGGAACTTCTTCCTCTAGTACATTTAGAGTATGTAAATCCCATCATATTTTATCTAAACAAAATATGAGCACACTGTAGACTCACAAATTAAATAAGAATAGTTATTTACTCCACATGAACAGTACTCGCAACCAAACTATTTGTGGATTAGGAGGTACTCAGCTCAAAACTGGCAAGAATTTATTTATATATACTAAGATTCAGAGAGATAGCTCAGTAGAATAAGTGCTTGCCTGACAAGCACAAGGGCCTGAGTTCAATCCCCACTTCCACAAAAAAACCCATAATATTTTGTGTATTGAAGGACTGCTTTCTTCCAAATAGAAAACAAAGTAGAAGCCAGATGAATTTGGCAATGGAGAAATGACCATTCTGATGTAGTCACATCCTTTAGTCCTAGAGAGACTGCACAGAACTGGATGAGAATCCAGCTCACTGCCAAGGTGGGCAGAAAACCTCTGGGGTCCCCAGGAGGAAGCTGGGCTCAGCACTGTGCAGCAGGTGCTAAAGCAAACACTGTTGTTCCCAGTAGAGGACATTTGGTGTCGTGGGCTCACACAGCCCTTGTGTTTTATTTGGACTCATACTGAGCCCACAGTGTCCTGACCAAGGGTGGAGGACACAGTTTAGCTCAGTGTCCAGTCCATGTGAGCACTAGATAAAAGTTCTTTGAATAAAACAGATTTCTTCTTGATATTTGACAAAACTCCTTCACTCTAATTGTCCCATTGATGGAGGCATTGTATGTAGTAGGCTCATATTTTAAGCAATAGACATCATTAAATTTTGTAGACAGAATTAGAAATCGCTTTTCAGAGAAACTTACTTCAGTTTCCTAGGACCTGATTTCCTAGGAGAATTATTAATGTAGCCTATTAATAAATAGAAGACACTCTTTCTCACTTTGTTGAGTTGTTGTTATGTGAATCTTAGAAAACACAAAAAAATGAGCTGGGTAGACTTCAAGGTCTCCAGTGAGGGCCGAGTGTCAGTGCCTTCAGTGAGTTGTCAGGATGCTTACTGTGTGCCCAACTGATGCATCAGGTTCCTACACTGATGATGATCCAAGTTCTTGCATTCATTTAACAGGACTTTAGTGGGTTGGAGTTTCCTATACATAGGGGATGCAGTAATGTGATAGAGGTTGTCATATAGCCAATCAATTACTCAAAATTAATTACGAGATTTTAAAGGAAATTCGCCTCATTGGAGTTGTATCAGTAAATGGACACCAGGAACATGAGAAGCCTGGCCCCTGACATTTGAGGACAGTCTGGAACAATTTAAGATTCTTAGTATAAAGAACAGCAGACTTGTCTTTTCATATTTCAATGTCTGCCTTGTGAAAGGGAGTTTTTGTTCTGGGCTACACTGATGGCAAAACACAGACATCAATTTCAACCTCCTTCTGATGCGAAGCTTTATAACTGAAACCATCTAACAACTGATTATCTAGGAAGACACTGAAATTTCCATTGGTCAGTAGAATAGACAAGATAATCTGTCATGTTCAATGCAAAGCACAACTAGTGATTAAAACATAACTATAAATCAAGTAAAGAGCTGCTCTCTCAGTTTTCATGATGCACCAGTGCAAAACTTGCCTTCAAAAGTGGCATAGACACTCCATAAGGATTGATCATTAATGTCATCATCACTATTCTTTAATTAGAGAAGTAAGAATGGCTTCACATGGATATCTCAGGGAGAAAGACCTGCAGCACGTCCATTCAAACTGTGAATTGTATTTATTTATTGAATAAGGTTTGAGCAGAAAAGATAATTAAGAGGAAGGTGGTAGAAGGATTAGCAAGTATAGAACTGAGAATGTCCAAGCTAAAAGAAATATGGTGGGATATAGTTTGATATTAAGGAGAAACCAAAAGGAGGGACCAAGAAGTGAGAGGGACATTGAGGGAAGGTAAGGTGAAAATAATCTTAATCAGGTGAAACTGAGTTTTCAAGCATGAAGAACACAGAATATTTAAGCACAAAGAGGAACTCATGGAAGGAAGTCCTCATTTAACTAAGTCTTTGTTCCCAGTTGACCACTCTGCATGCTAAGATACAAGAACTCAGGGTGACTTGGGTACTCTATCAGTAGGAGAATTAGCCATGAATTTTATACCAAAAAGCCTTTGGGACAAATGAAGCCACCTGCTCCTCTGGTCTTACTTCTTAGCCCAAATCTAATTGCTTCTTGCAAATCTGAATCTGACTTGAAGAACAGTTCTAATGTGTATTATGACAAGTCCAGCAAGATATTTCCTCCATGAAACAAAGAACTCATTTATTCTAAACTTGGTCCACAGATGAACAGTACGTGGGAGGACAGGAGACGTTAAGGTGGACAAGTTTTCCTCAAGTTTATTTTCAGCAAATTTTCAAACTCTTGTAAACAGTGCTTAGGAAATAAAATTGTATAAATATTTCAGTCACACAGTGCAATTATTGCAACTACATTCTTTTAGAGTACCTTGAGCTTCTCTAAGTAAAATGCCATGAAATACAGAGAAAAAGAAGGAACACCTAGAGAGATGATAGGGACTTGCAAAGGGATTTGGTTTTGGCGTCTGTGCAAACACCTTTATAGTAAACTTTGGTTTGACTTATCACTTAACTTTCTTATTAGACTGTTAATTGCCTTAGATTAAAAGGTTGTTGTAATGGTTATTATCAAAAACATATTATAAGGCCTTGGTATTAGTATAGAGACCCCAACAATGACCTTCCTTTTTTTTTTTTTATAACTCTGTGATTCTAGAATAGACTCTTGGAAATACACCCCCTGATATTCTGATAGCACAGTAGACAGAACTCAGGCGCTTCAAAACATAAATGCAGTGAAAGCAGAGGATGCCAGCCCTTCCTGCGGGACCTCAGCACTGTCCAGGCTCTGAGCTACACTGATGGAGGGCAACATGCAACGGCACACTTGGCCTCTGCCATGTGCCCACCAACCCCTCGACAACCTGGGCAAGAAAGCATTTCCTATTCATCATCTTTGGGATAAGCACTATTATCAAATTGATAAGTTTGTATGGTAGGCTCTAGAATTATCCTGTTTACAAAGAAGGCATCAGACAGCTGCTGTCTTCTTTTATATTTCATCTTCATGAATACAGCTGCCTCCGCACACCAGTCCCAAATGGATATCATTCTGCTGAGCACCGTGGAATTTCCTTTCCTGTAGGGGTTCTTATACATAGAAATTCTTTGCTTTAGCTTCTTCTGCTTCCCTTAACCTTAGGACCACTAGAAGATCAGCTTCAGTTCGCTTTCCTAAGCCCCAGAAGGGGAAATGCAAAGATAAATGTATTTCCTGGTGCTCATGGAAGTACTTCCAAGCCTTGCTTTCAATGCCTTTTTATTTCAGTTTTTCCACACTTGGGCTGAACCTTCTTTCCAGCCATCAATCTATTTGTGATAATGTCCTTATTTCTGCACCCTCAATCTACCATTTCAACTTATTGTATTCTTGCCTGATATTTTTCTTCCATAAATGGTTAAAAATGTCTCTTGGCTCAGTCCATTTAAACAGGGTCATTGGCTCACAGGAAGTTTTCAGTAAGTGTATATGGGATTACTAAACTCATGAGACCTTAAGTTATATGCTAGTATTCCTGGTCCTGAGACATGTGGTCCAGAACTGAAACATCCCACACAGATTTTCTATTGAGGTATTACCTGAGATCCAGTATCTCACTTTTGATTTTGCCTCTGAACCCTAATTTGGTCTCAGAAAACTCAATACTAACCACTCCTCAGTGCATGCTTTGTGGAGTAGTGTTTTACTGTGCGTATGAAAACAGACAAATGATTTCTTTTGTAGCATCTGTGTTCAGAGTATCTATTTTGCTTTACTACAGTTAATGCTTATATTTTGTCCTTTTTAAAATTTTTTCCAAATTTGCACGCCTATCTCTGGTAATCTGAAGAAATAATTTGATGACAAAATGTGTAATAAAACAACCTTTGTTGAATTCCTATCATTTTCTGTAGCGAATTTCTTTTTTTTTTCAATTTTATTGCTTTTTATTTTATTTTTTAAAGACTAAAACTAGTAATAAAAACAGCATTTGAAATAATACAAAAGTTCAATAAACAAAGTAATAGGAATCCAACAATTGTTGCTATGTTGCATGATCTTGTCTTCAAATTCGTTGTTTAGTTTACCAGATATAAACATGCAAAACTGGATTAAAAAGCAAAACAAAAAAACAACAAACAGTCAAAAGTAATCAAAAAGAAAAACATTAAGTATTAACGGCTTCGGGGCTGGGGAGTTGGCTCAGTAGAATAAGTGCTTCCTTGGCAAGTGCAAGGGTCTGAGTTCAATCCCTGGTTCCACCAAAAAAAAAAAAAAAATCTAAAATTTTGGGATAGATAACGCCGTGCTTCTACATAATTCTATGAGAGGCAAGATCTGCACTAATGGTGGTTGGACAGGATATTATGTCAGCTTCTAGTACTATGGTCATCCACTAGGAAAATAATTATTGAATTTTTGATATAATTCAGGTATAAAAAATAAGCAGCTACACTCTTAATTCACTGATAAGAGATATCTGCTAAAATAATAACTGTAAATATAATATCATGTATGCACCTTGTACAATACCAAAACGTTATGAAAACAGTTTGCAATGTATTAATTTATTGAATCTGTATTGTTAAGGTGTCTTGAAACTGTCTGAGTGACATTTGTACTTCAATGAAATGAAAAAATAAAAAAATAAAAAGAAAGTATTAACTGCTTCTTTCCAAAGACTAGCAAAAATTGGACATACTATTATTCAAAGTATGTATATATATTGTAAGCAATAGTATTGTACCTTTTAGACTATTTACTCTGATGATTGCACATGTAGGTCTGATTTATTTCACTTACCAACACAACCTCTAGTTGCATCTATTTATCTACAAAAGCCTCAATTTTATCTTTTTTATAGCTGAGTAATACTCCTTTGTTCAAAAATACCATTTTTTAATTCCTCAGTTGATGGGCATTTGGGTTGTTTTCAAGATTTAGCTATGACAAACTATACTGCTATAAACATGGGTGAAGATATATCACTGTGGTATGATGATTTCAGTTCTTTGGGAAATATACCTAGGAGGAGAATAGCTTCCTTGAAAGGAAGTGTTTTGAGGAATATCTATACTGATAAGAGACCTAGAAGAGCAAAAGCAATCCTAGGTAACAAAGGAAAGGCAAGAGGTATCGCAATCCCTGACTTGAAATTGTACTGCAAAGATACTATGATAAAATCGGCATGGTACTGGCATAAAATCAGGCCTGAGGATCAGTGGACTAGATTAGAAGATGCAGATCCAACTACAAACAAATTCAGCTACCTTATCTTTGACAAAGGGGCTAAACATGTTCACTGGAAGAAGTATAGCCTCTTTATTTCTTTTTTTAATTTTTGTTTTATTGAAGTGCAAATATCAATGAGACAGTTCTAAGATACCTTGACAAGATGGATTTGGTAAATTTAGTACATTTCAAACTGTTTCCATAATGTTTTGGTATCATAGAAGGTGCATACATGATATTATACTTACAGACATTATTATACTGTATGTCTCTTATCAATAAATTAAGAAGTGTAGCTGTTTGCATATCTTATTTTTTACACCTAAATTACATCAAAGATTCAATAATTAATACTTTCTACCTTGTTATTTTCCTAGTGGTTGTCCATAGTACTAGAAACCGACATAATATCCTGTCTAACCACCATTAGTGCAAATCTTGCCTCTCATAGAATTATGCAGAAGCACGTGTTATCTATCCCAACTGTACTGTCCATACACATACATCATGATTCTTCCTTTCTATACCCCTTTTCTTGTCTATACCTGTCAAAGATGTGCACTTCATTGTCATTCAACCAATGAAGGTGCCTGAACTCGATGACACAATCCAACACAGTCCAAAATTCCACAACAATAGTGAGTTATCTGAAGAAGTTGTCGACCATAGCCATTTACAGCTCAACTTATTATTATGGCCCCACGGTGTATACATCATTTTTATACTTTTCTGCTCCATGGTTAAGACCTAGATAGAGCAAGACCTATATACCAACACATGTACTTTATGTTTCTGATGAGGTCAGTGAAGTCCCCTCAGGGTTTATCTTGTAGTCCTGTACCTTATTCTGTAGATCCTTTGTCTGTGTCATCCAAGTGGATGAGTCACGGCCAATGCTTGACCAGTTTGCTCTCTGTGAGAGCCTGAGAGAAAGTTTTCTCTCCATGTGACTCTCCAAGGCACACTATAGAACTTCGATCTCTTTCCTCTGTGGCTCCATAATCTCCTTGTTCAGAAAATTTGAGCTCAACTGAGTTTCATGATGTTGCAGTACAGGTTCTCCTATGTCCTGAGTCTTCGCTGACCTTGAGAGGCTAGGGCCAAAATGTTGGCTGGCCTTGGGGCTCTTCTATTTCTCCAATTTTGATCTGGGAACTTAGGTTGTTAACCATCCAGAAGAAAAGCTGATTAGTATCCTGCAGCATATGCCATTCACTTTGCCTTATTTGACTCAATTGTTTTTAGTTGTTGTTGTATGTTTCCATTTGTATTTCTGTTTTTTGCTTATTATACTAGGGAGACATACGATGTTTCCACATGTGTGTTTGGTTTATTTCAAAATGGATTAAAGATCTAAACATTAAAACAGAAACATTCAATCCCCTGGAAGGGAAAGTAGGAGAAACTCTTGATGACATAGGGTTAGGTATGTTCATGAACAAACATATATTCACACAGGAAGCACTTAAAAGAATCAACAACTGCGATCAACCCTTCTTAAGGAGCTTCTGCATGTCAAAAGAAATTTTCAACAGAGTGAAAAGACAACCCACAAATTTTGAAAAAATCCTAACTAATAAGCAATCAGACCGAGGACTACTGTCTAGAATATATAAAGAATTAAGATATAACAGGGCCCTCAAATTTAAAGACCCAATTCAGAAATGGGCATCTGAGATGAATACACACTTCTCAGAAGACGAAATTAAAGAAGCGAATAAATATATGAAAAAATGCTCCACATCGCTAGTCATTTGTGAAATGCAAATAAAAACAACACTGAGATACCATCTCACTCCAGAAAGAGTGATATGGCTATCATAAGGAAATCAACCAACAACAAATGTTGGAGAGGTTTTGGGGAAAAGGGAACACTTCTTCTCCACTGCTGGTGGGAATGTAGACTGATACAACCATTGTGGAGGTCAGTCTGGAGACTCCTCAAAAGAGTAGGACTAGAAATCCCATTCATGCTGGCTATCTCCCTACTGGCAATTTTCCCAAAGGAACTGAAAACAATCCTAGTGGTATATGTTTACCTATGTTTATAGCAGCACAATGTGTGATAGCAAAATCTTGGAAAGAACCAAGATGTCCATCACATAAGGAATGGTTGAAAAATATGTGGTATTTCTATATAATGGAGTATTACTCAGCTATTAAGAATGATAAACTTGAAGCATTTATACTGAAGTGGATGCCACTTGAAGATAGCCTCTTTAATAAATGATGCTGAAAAAACTGGCTTTCCATATGTTAAAGGCTTAAAATAGACCCATACCTACCACCATGCTCAAAACTACAGTCAAAATGAATCAAGATTTAAATATTAAAACTGAAACACTAAATTTTCTGGAGGAGAAAATAGGTAGACTTCTTAAGGACATATGGGTAAGTAGAGAGTTCATGAACAAAAATGAAACTGCACAGGAAATACCTTAAGGAATCAACCATTGGGATCTCATCTTTTCAAAAAGTTTCTACCCATCAAAAGAAATAGCTCGCACAATACAAGGAGCACCCATGAATTGGGAAAAAATTATAGTGGGCTGTCCTTCAGACAAAGGACTTTATATAGAAAATATAAAGAATTAAAAAAAAAACCCACCCCCAAAATTCAAAGACCCAATCCAAAAATGGACACCTGAGATGAATATACATTTCCAAATGAGAAGATAAAACTGGAATATATATAAATATAAATAAATACACCAAAAAATGTGCAACAACATTGGTCATTCAAGAGATGCGTATTAAACAACACTGAGATTCCATCTCACCCGGGAAAGAATGGCTACCATCAAGAAGTCAATCAATAACCAATGCTAGAGTGGTTGTGGGGACAAGAAACCCTTCCCTACTGTTGGTAGGAGTACAAGTTGGTACAGTCATTGTGTTTAGTAGAATCTTGTATCCTTTCTAGTGCGTCCATGTGTGTGTGTGTGTGTGTGTGTGTGTGGGCAGGTGTGTATTTACTATTTTTATTCTCTTTTTAAAAAATATAAAAGTACAAAGAATCAAGACTTGTTTAACTTTCTGGTAGAAACCAGTATCTTTCCCAATTACATGTATATAAAATTTGATTTCTAACTTTTCCAGTGTTCTAGAGCGCTTCATGTTACAGGATTGCCATAAAGAGATCTCTACATTGATTTGGGAGGGATATTCGCTGCTTGCACCAGGGATGAGGTGTATGTACATTGACACTGGGTCAACGCAATAGTGTTTCCCCTCAAACTTTTCTTTGATTGTTGCATTTATGCATATTTTGCCCCTCCAGCTATATTTCCTTAAGGCCAAGGATTGTTTTCAGTAGCATTTGTATGCATCAACATTTAGGAAATCTGGTAATTACATTTACTGTCTAAAAATGCTGCTTAAGTGAGTATTAACTAAGAATTTTTAAAAGTACATTTTAGAAGCCTCTTCTCTGTGTGCAAGTCCTGCAGAATTGGCTTCAGCTAATAAAGAAATGGCAAAGTTTAATGGTGTTACAATATTAGGATATAAACCGACCTTGAGTGATAGACCTGACTTTGTTTCCAATCAGTTCTAAATATTATTTACTATGCTTGTTGATGTTTTCACTGGTTTGAGATTTTCTCCAAAAAAAGTTAAACAACTTTGCAGAATTGTTATCTATTCTCTTGTTTGTTTGTTAAGGGTAAAAGGTCAATTTACTTCAATTCTCCTGCAAAACAAAATATTTTACACTTAATATGATATTTTTTGAAGTACTAGAGTCCCCTGTTTGTCTATATCCCTGTCCTACATGCAATCCTATATTCAGTTCATAATAAGCTTTCAATAGCTGCTTAAGTTATTTTTATAATTAATAAATGCAGAAGGCTTTTTAGACACATGAGAATGAGAAACTGCAAAGTAAAAAATGGATGAAATTAGTTACACAAAATTTTACATGGATAATAAAACACAATAAAATCAAAGGATGAAATATAAGCTTCAAAAATATATTCAAGATATATGACAAAGAGCCAGTGTTTATAACATAAAAAAGCTCTGATGAATCAAATAAAAAGCAAGCCAATAAAAATATCAGTACAAGTCAGACAAGTAAATACCAAGGGAGTAGAAATCTAAAAAATAATTTATCTTCAGCTGGGGATATAGCTCAGTGGCTTAAAGGCCTGCTTGGCAAGCACAAAGTCCTGAGTTCAGTCCCCAGTACTGTAAAATGTCAATAAATATAAATAATAATTTATCTTCACTAATGACTAAAAAACAAATTAACATGTATCAATTTTCACTCAGCAAGGTAATCAAAGTATCAAATGATTGATTTTACAGACTCTTGGTAACAATAAAAGAAAAAGATACTCTCACATGTGGTGGATAAGAATAAAAAATAGTCAAACTAATTGCACTTTGGTGTTACAATTTAAAACTCAAATGTGCTAAAAGATTTGACCCATACACTCTCATATGACAGTTTTAGACTACAGACAGCTACTATAAGTATGCAAGAATATAGGCAAAATAATGCTTATTGAATTCTCTGTAGTAGTGACATCTCAGCAATCCATATCTAGGGCTGGAGAGATAGCTCAGTAGAATAAGTGCCTGCCTAGTAAGTGCAGGGTCCTGAGTTCAATCCCTGGTCCCGCAAAAAAAAAAAAAAAAAAAAAAGGTCCATATCTATATTTTTCTGGAAAGTAAGTTTAAAAGAATGGAATAGACCTACAACAACAGTTATGGAAAAGTGCTAAAGTTATTTTGAATATACATGTGAGTTGTCAGATGTATTTCATGCGATTTTATTTTCTAAAATTAATGTGCACATTGAAACATCTTGGAATTATATTTCTAGTGACATGAGGACTTATCCAGGCAGACCCCTTCTTTTTTTTTTTAGCAGAACTTCTTTCTAAGTATAAGCATACATTTAAAAAAGTGAGAAAACATGAGATGCAAGGTATAAAAATTCTGTTAAGCATAAAACAAAGAAAATTCTTAAGAGCCATAGGAAGGAGGGAACCTAAATCTAGATATTATGGTCAGAAGAGAGTGATGGTGAGTGACAGGAGATTGCAGTAGGTGCTGAGAGCTCTCTGTCCCCAGCCCCCAGGCCTTTAGGTTGTTCCTGTTGACTTCCTTTCCAGAGTCCCCTCTTTCACAGCTTGGGTCTTCCTTTCCCCAGACCCCTGCCCTGATTGTGCATGGTGTGTTGGAAGTACAGAGAGCACTGTCTCCTCCCTCCTCTGCCCTGGGCTCCCTCAGCCAAAGGCTCCTTGCATATAGATATAAATAGACAGCTCCCTCAGTCCTTAGTCTAGATTAATTCTGAAGCATTAGTTTTGTATCATTCCCCACTTTCTCACTCTCCTTATCCAAGGAGGTTGCTAGCTGACAAAACATCCTTCTCTTTGTATCCCTGCTTTTCTCTTCCCCTCTGCTGCAGTGGAGCTCTATATACCAACCCAAGAATCTATATGCCCTAAAATCCTTGTTTCAGGAAGAACAAAAAATAAGAAAAATGCTAATATCTGGGCATGGTGGACCACGACTGTAATTCCATTCCAGTTCTTAGGAGTTGAGGCAGAAAAATCACAAGTTGGAGACTGACTGGGGCTACACAGTGAGTTTAAGACTAGCTTGAACCACACAGCATGACCTGTCTCAAACAAACAAACAAGCAAACACAGACATCAGTGTCATGTATATCCTCAGATATATGATTAGGGCTTCCACACGTCCACTCAGAAGTTGAGGTAGAGAAAACTAAAATGGAGAGCCTTGTATTAACATGATCCCAGATGAATCTCCCCGCAGAAGGGGATGGGGAAGATCTTGTTCATTGTTCTAGAAAAATGACAATCCAGTTCTTCTGTAGATTACACAGAGATAAGGAAAACACTTGGAAAAGTGATAAACTTAGACTTTCATCTGATATCTAAAGGGATCAAAAAGTGGAGCTTTTAATCAGTAGGAATAAAGACCAAGTGGTAAATATGTTAGCAAACTTTTGATTGCCAAGACAAAATATCTGGGAATAACTTAAAGGAGGAAAGGATTATTTATGCTCACAGTTCCAGAGGTTTAAGGCCATTTGCCCATTGGATTAGGACTGTGGAGAGGGAGAGAAGGCTCTGGAAGGCTGTGGAAGAGGAAGCTGCCCACCTCATGGTGAGAGAGCAGAGAAGAGCCCTTGTAGGAAGGGGCCAATGAAGAAATAGTTCTAAGACAGGGTTTGATTGCATTAAAAAAATGCAAAATACACCTCAAGGTATACCTTAAAGTTATCCAAGTCCATATTCACAGGGATGCTGGGATGAAGACCATAAAAAATGCATCAGAAACGTTATAATCAAATGGAATCAGAATATTAGCTTTCAATATTATGTAAATACTATTATTTTAGTATTAAGGGAATGGATTTCAAAGCAGAAATAAAATAAAGCAGCAAGAAGGTAATAATTTGAGTTTACATTCATTACCAGGCAAACCTCAAAGCAAAACTTGACAGAATTGTATGGAGCAATTCACAAATTCATGATTATAGCAGATGACTTAACTTATGGCAGTCATTGACCCAGCAGGCAAAACATTTTAGGGATTAGGCAGTTTTATAACCCAGTATAATTTGGATTTATAACAACGCCGCATCTAAACATAGTTTCTAACAGTTACAGAAAATATATTCTGTTCCTTATCACATGGGTTTTTTAAAAACAAAATTTAGTAACTTGCATTACATAGTTTGTCTTGAAGACTGGCCTAAACACAATCCATTAAACTTGCAAATCAACAGTAAGAGAGAGAAAATATCTTTCTATCACCCATAGCTTAGAATTTTAAAATAAACACTTCTAAATAATTATTGAATCAGTATAAAAACTCATGGAAATTATACAATATTCAGAAGTGAACCATAGTATATACCAACATTCAAAGATTATGATGGCAACTTAAAAAGATAAAAACAAAACAAAACAAAAATGATGAACAAGACAATGGGAGGGAGATTTATAGCTTGAATGGTGTAAATTAAAATGTGAAAAAAATAGTTGAAAGAGCATTCAAGAATTCTTCAAAACGAGTTAAACAAACTACAAAACCGAACAATCCCAAAACACCTTCCATTACAAAAATACAGCACATTATATGATACCAGTAAAAGCTTTTTGAGAATATGTTTGGTCTCAGATATAGTCTGTATAATTTGGAGAAAAAGAAAATAATGGAAGGCTCTAGGAAGGTATTTTAACCCCCATTCTGAGCTATGTTTTTTTTCTATCATATTAATGGATGCTTTAAATATTCACATTTGTTTTGTTATAGGGAAATTAAGACGTTTACAATAGAGTAGTGAGCACAGTTAAGCAACTGTAACTCGCTGGTGATTATTAGATCTCTTTTGCTTTCAGCTTGGTTCCTAGTTTCAATAAAGACACTGTAATTAGAAATTTTCATTGTAAAGAGTAATTGTACACTTATACTGTAAAGAGAGTGAATTTTTTCATACTTATAAAATTAATTCATTAATATAAAGTAGTCACAGGAATTAATTGAAATCAGAAGATCAAAACACTGATGTATTAGAGAATACATCAAGATAAAACACTGTTACATTAAGCTCTTTCTACACTGAGGATAAAGTTTAATCTGAGAAATTCTTCACTTAGTTTAAGGTAGTTTTAAAATACTGATTTTTTTTTTTTTTTTGGCAGAACCAGGGATTGAATTTACGCCCTTGTGCTTGCCAGGGAAGTGCTTATTCTGCTGAGTTGTCTCCTTGGCCCCGTAAAATACTGATTATAAGAGTTTTCAAAAACAGTTTAACTGAAAGGTTTGGATTTTGCAAAATGAAAAATAAATCATATTCACTCAATAATAAAATATAAATATGTGGTGTTAAGCTAGATTATATTTTCCAAAATGCGCATGCACACTGAACGTATTTCATCATGCATCCACTAATGAAAACATTGATAAAATGGACAGGAAAGCTAACTTCCATATGAGCTGTCAGAGTCCAGTTCATTTGATGCATTTACTCAGTCTTACTAAACCCACTTCAAACAGTGGCTTGGCCATGACAGGCTTTTTGGGGGTCGAGTCACAGTGTCAGGGTTCTTTTTGCTCTTGCAGCAAAGAGTAACAATCAGGCAGGATAAAAAGAAAACTTGTGATTGTTGAATGTCTTAAACACGCTGTGAACCCTTGCATCTGACATGTTACATTCCCTTGAGGAAGCTATTTAAAGTAGAAGGCACAAATATATTTTTGTAGAATCTCATGTAAAATGAAAGATAGCCATTAGACAACAAGGTGAGTGAGGAGTGGGTGATGTGCTCAGGACAAGCACAAGAAGTGCTGAGCAGCCATTGACAAAATTATGAAAATGTAAACAGAAATTCTCTCTGTCTTAGCCCACGGAGCAGAGCTAAAGTACTAAATAATGATTTTCACTGAAAATCTAAATTGCTTTCTGGAGGCAAATTAGCAGACTGCTACTGATTATATAAGATAAGAATTTACTAAAACAACCAAACTGTTTTGGGCAATTACTTAAGCCCCAAAGAAATCTGGACTTAGATCATCGCTGAGAACTCACTGAGGCATCTATTAGGAAAAACTGGAAGAGCCAGTCAGAAATTAGGTGACCCAATCACAATGTTATGAATAAAATTTGCTTGAAATAGTTATTTTCTTTCAAATCCCATTTGTTTTGATTGTCCCAATTATTATAATCTTGCCATTCACAGTATCCTAAATGTCGTTAATTATAGAACAGAGATGCTCTGAGGCTATAAAATGACAAAAAACGCTGAATAATACCTAAGACTTACTTGATTTCCCTACTAATCACATCCTTATCCATGCATTTTAGGTATAAAATACTTATGAGAACACTGCAAGGGATTATTGTAGTCACTATAGAATGAAAGAAAACGGAACTGCTATTGATGTTTTCTGGGTCACCCCATAGGCGAGGACTGAAGCCCAGCCTCGATTTCCAGTCCTGTCTTTCCCCAGCATTCTTGTCCTTGGCCCATGCATCCGTGCACCGACTACTTTCACGTGATTGGCTGCCCAGAGGATACCTTTCCGGCCAATGCTCCCCCACCCACCAGAATCTCTTCCCACTTGCTCTGTGAGATCTAAATAAGAAAATGCATTCCTGCTTATCTTAAGACACTGAAGCAAATATTTCTACAAATCTTTCACTTCTGTTTTTCTCTGTACTTTGGTTTCATATCTTTATGGGTTACCCAGACTGTTGAGGGCTGACTGGGAAGCAAACTATCATGAATAACACAGTGTGTATGAATCCATTCATTTGCAGTTTTAGAATTCCAAACCAGAATATTTTTTTAAATTGAAGATACCCACACTTTGATGAAATGAAAAATCTATACTAGTAGAGTTGAAAGCGATTGGTCTATGCTAGGGGCCGTGTAGAGCTACAATTGTACTAAGAACATCTCAGGGTAAACACAGAGCAGATTAATACCACAGTTGCTTTGTGCTACTCTGAAGCGTAGATGGAAAATTCCTATCATCAGGGTCCAGGCTGGAGGCCGCAGCCCCTCACCACTAGCAGTGCATAAAGAGGTTTTCATGTCGGCAGAGGCTTCTAAAGCATGCGCTCTGGCTCTGCTCCAGGGACAGGCAGTGGGATGCAGAAACCAGATGTGCACGCGCTGGAACCGTTTCCTGGCTCTTCCCCCTCTCTGACCTCGATGTGCTGTGGGTTCTTGGTCCTCCACCCGTTTCCCCTTTACATTGTTTCCCTAGGTGAGCTCATTCTGTGTTAAGGCTTTAAATAGCATATATGCCACCAAATCTACATTGAGAGTGATCGACCCATTAGACCTCTGGCTCCTGTGTCTCTATTTCACTAATTGGCATCTCAAACTTGGTGTGTCCTAAGCACAGCTCTTAACTTCTTTCTTCCTTGTCCCAAACTGAGGCTCTCACAGTATTCTCTACCTCAATAAGCCCCAAATCTAGAATTATCAGTTGTTTTCAGTTTTATTTTATTTAGCTGATAGGTACACAGCAGTGACAGTACTTAGTACTGCCCTCAGTCCTAAATATGTGCGTGTGCACACCCACACTTAATCTTTATCAGCTTATAAGGTTACATTCTTACTGTCTCCTCCAGTTTTGTGAAGGAAGAAATTGAGAAGTGGGTACACATCAAGGTTACAAGGCCAGTAGGGCCCCAGCCAGAACGAACTAGAGAGCCCAGGCTTGGAATCTGGGGTTACAAGCATTATGTACTGCAGTCTCTCTTTCCCATTAAATGGGATAGTTACATCTGTGAACAGCAGACTTTCTGAAACTTGAGTGATTTGAGTGGAAATCAAAGTTGTTCTCATGACTATATAAATGCTATACATGATTTGTGAAGTTTCTCTGTCTCTGTCTCTGTCTCTCTCTCTTTCTCTCTATACACACACACACACACACACACACACACACACACACACACACACAAAACATATCAAATTTGGGAATAGTTTGGAGTCCATTTTTTTTTTAAATATAGGGCCTTTCTGTGTAGTCCAGCTGTGCTGGCCTGAAGCTCTAAGCAATCTCTTTGCCTCAGCCTCCTGAGTGCTGTAATTACAGGCATGTGCTATAATGCCTGACTGAGTTTATCATGTATGGAAGCACTTACTTTCACATTAATCAAAACCCTGTATTCCAGTTTTACCTTCTAACAAACCCTAACTTAAAAATTTTAGATTCTAGTAAAGAATTAATACTATGTATGAGTAATTTGTTTATGTACTCACATATGCATACATGTATACACGTGCACACACAGTTTAGTCGTATACTTGCTGATATTTAACCATTCTTAGCAAAATAATTTCAATGGCTGAAATGCACACGTACATGTATACAACCTTATGCAGGAGGAAACACTGAATTACCTAATTATTCAAGACTCTCAACAGTAATCATTCTCCAAAAAAGCTACACACACACACACACACACACACACACACATACACACACACAACACCCCCAAGCCAGCATCCTTGAAGTATTATGCAATATCAAACAAGATACAACGACTTCTGAAATTGCCAGTCCTGCAAATAGCCCACTACTATTATGGACTGTTGGACTATATTGGATTATTTTGCTGAATTCACATACCTACAATATTTAAATGACAATGGAATACCCATCTCTGACAAAACTAAACAAAAAAAGGGGATACAAATGAAGGACCATTTTGTATTTGTATATACAAAATAGGATAGATATACAGCTACTTTCTCTTAATTCAATGAGAAGAAAGAATTATACTAATAGTGTTTGGACAGGACATCATGTCTGCGTCTCGTACTATGAACAACTACTATGAAGATAACAATATGCAATGTATGAATTATTGAAACTGTCCTACTAATCGGTTTTGAAACTTTCGCATTGCTATTTGTTTCTCAATAAGATTTAAAAAACTGTTAAAAGAACAAGACAACGTACAATATTGGGCCTAAAGTTCAATTTCATATAAAAATTCACTTGAATTTAATGTTGAACACAGTTCCCATGCTCCTCGTGTGCTTCTCCAGAGAGCCAGCAAAGCCGACCTGACTATAATTCTGGTTATCAATAATTTTCAAGTTATGTTACACTATTGTGTCAATATATTGACACATCACACCATTTTGGTTAAAATATAGGCACTGGAATAGGTAGTAGTGAAAATATTTAATTTTAACTTGACTAGAGGTAAATGATTGGCAGGGCCAACTTGGACTCCACCATGCCTGGCCCTTTTTGCATTTCTTTAATGAAAAAGTACCATAGATATTTTGCTTTACTGAACAAAATGAACAACTCACATTTTCTTTTTTCAGAAGAATTTGAAGAAGTAGCAAAGACCACATAAAAATATTATTTTCTACTTCTCTATCCTCAGTGTATTATAATTCTAATTTTTATTTTAGAAAGAAAGAACATAATGTATGAAAGCTAGACATAAACATGCATTTACAAAGAATATTTATCCTGAGAGTTTTATGGAGCCCATTATTAAACTGTTCAGTATTTCTTTTTACACACATACATTTTCTAGTAAATTGTAAGTTACTCATAAATACTTAACAATTGACCTCTATCCCAAGGACTTAGCATATTTTATGTGTATGAGTTATAATTTCAAATTGATCTGTGACCCAAAGGTACCCTCAAACTGGAAAGATTGCACATAGTAGGAAATACAACACAAGGAAATACAGCAGGCTGCCAGAAGCAAGCAAGCAAGCAAGCAAGCAAGCAAGCACACCAAAGACCTTGTCTACTGTATCTAAGCCAGAGTCTGACCCTGTGACTAAGCTTACTTCTGGATTTGTTTTATTTGAGACTCTCTGAACAATTACTCTGCTAATTACCCAGGACATGGCTCACATACTAAGAAAACAATTTTTAATGTGATTATCACACATAGGGACTACAATTTTCACTCAGAAATATTAAGATGCCTTGTATAGAGCTATAAATCATGAAATAATTTCAGTAATGAAGCAAGTTGCGAAGAGTCATTTGAGCTAATTCATATCAACTATTATATGACATTAACTTCCATGAACAAAAAGCCATAATCCAGGAACTAAATGCTTCTTTTTAGGTAGACATGACTGGAAAGGTGAGATACAGATGCAAAGCTAGGTTTATAACAAATAGTTCTTTGATTGAAGAGCTCTCTAGCGTGTTTTTCAAAAGAGCACTAAGAAATAAATAACAATCATAAAATATGAATTGATGAAACTCTGAAGCTTTTCTAAAACTTGGTATGATGGTATAGAGACCACAGTCAGATACAGATGATCATGACTAATTGTTATTTAATTGGTTCATGATTTCAATGGATATGACCTTCTATTTCAAAATTTATTTCAGATACAAGGGAAAAATCCACAAAACTGAAAGAAAATTAAACATTAATTTTGGTACATTCTGGAGTGTTTTAATGCCATGTATGTTTTGCCTAATATGTTTTTTTCATACTTTTCATACTTTTTGAAGAATAAACATGAGAGATAAATAATCGCATGGCAGCCCCTCTCTCAAGTACTTCACATGTTTTCATCCAGCGTGAGATCTGATTAAGATAATCAGGGTTGTGAGTGCTACTGGCAACTTCACAGAAGTAAATTTCCTGTCTGAAAAATAATATTAAGCCTTAAGTTATCTAATTTCTTTTACACATACAATGTCAAGTGTCCTATCAAAAAGAACCGGGTTGAAATTCAAGACAATTTGATGTAACCAGAAGATAATAGACACAGATGCTCAAGAGATCTAATTAAACAGTTACAAAATCTTTAAGGTCCTGTACTGATTATCTTTGAGAGACTCATCGACAAGATTGAGAATTGTGACAGACATCTACAAACTATAAAAATAAAAAAAATTGAACTAAAAAATGCCACAAATTACTTAAAGAAGTATTCAATGAATTAAGTGATAGATTATATGACTAGAGAAAGAATAATAAAATGAAATTTGATCCTACTTACCCTCATTCTTTACCTTTGTTATTGGTTCTTAATTTTGGATATTTGCATATATAAATATATATATATGTATATGTATATATGCCTGAAATCCCATTAAGAATAGCAACAGAATGTTAGAAACAATAATAAAAGAGCCAATAGGAATTTTCATGTAATTTTGAAATATAGCAAGACAATTTAAGAAACTATAGGGCCAAACAAATAGCTCAGCAGATTAAATAGCCTACTTAGGCAGATGCAGGGGCCGCGAGTTCAATCCCTGGCCTCCAGTGTGCGCTGAGACAGCGAATGAGACTGGGCCTGGCAGTGCACACCTGTCCTCCCAGTACCTGTCAATTTATGCAGTGAGACCCTGTAGACTCTATTCTAAAGGCAAAAAGAAGGAAGAAAAAGAAACTATAGATAATCCAAACTTGGATAAATACAAAGAAAACTGCATGTGAACATTCTTTTTATAAATCAAAAATGAAAAGAAAATATTACAAGAAGTCAGAGGAAAAGAACAGATTGCTTATAAATATTATTTTCTGACTTGTGAACAGAAAACAAAGAAATGAAAAAATGTAATAATATCTCAAATTGTTTGTGGGGAAAGGGTGGATTACCATTTTGTAATTTTATTCCTAGGAAGTATACTTCAGAAATAAAGGTGAAACAAATTTAGACAAGACAAGACAGAAAAACTTGACTAGAATTATTACTAAAGAATGCCCTATATGAGACCTCACAGATGTAGGAAGAAATGGAAAATATATATGATTATGCAATGTTTTTTATTTGTTTTGTTTTTACTAATTTGTATTCTCTTAAAAGAAAAAAGAAATCCAGGTGATCAATATCAAGGGAATAATTAAGATAAAAAATTAAAATAACATTCTTTTAAAAATACAATGATTATTATTGAAGGATTTAAATTACATAAAATCAAATAGCTAACAGCGGCACATAATGTAGTAGGGATACAAAAGTAGTTAGGCATTGCAGCGCCCTGGACAACAGTACTAACCAGATCATACTTTGATTAGGTCATTAGATGTCGCATCCTTATCAGTACTAGCCAATAAAAATGATGTGAATGAACAGAAACATAACAAATTAATGGGAGGAGAACAGTGCAATGACAAGGATAAGCAGTTCTACAGAAGGCAAGCAATAAGAGGGAAAACGAAACAGAGAGGGCACAGGAAGGACACAGCAAATGACAGTGTTTCAACTCAAAGGAACTGTATCACTAATGACACTAACAGTAAGTTAATAGGATACTTCACTGAAAACAAAAACATAACAAGACTGAGTGATAAAATAAGATTATTCATCTCTGGCTCACAAGAGACACATTGAAAATGTAAACATACAGAAAATTATCAAGTAGACAAAAGGAAAATGATAAGCTATGCAAATACTAATTAATGAGAAATTCATTTTATAGACATTTAGTATCAGTCAAAGTGGCATTAAAGGGAAAAGAACTCAAGGGATGTTTTACTACCATAAAATTTCTATTTACCCGGAAGTTACAGCAATTCTACATTTACAGCTAATGAAGTAATTTTCAACCTCTTAAAATTATTATCCTGCTTTTTTTAGATTTTTGTTTTCCCTTAGTCACATGCTACCAAATAATTTTTTTTTTCTTTTGGTCCTGGAGAGATCGAACTCAGGACCCTATGCTTGCCAGGAAGGTATTTATATCTCTGAGCTGTATCCACAGCCCCTCCCAAAGAAATTTTAATATCCCCTGCACTGAATATCTGTAAGTCTACTGAAACTCTTTGGAGGGTCACCAGGTCTCCAAAAGCCAATTATTATACCTACTGTGAAGACAAATCTCTCAGAGCAACACCAAAATGTTAGTTTGAATTGTATATTCAATTTTGACCTGTAAAAATCACAATGTTAAATTGTGTGACGCAATGAATGATGGAAAATTAAGAGAAAAACCAAACAAGCCCTGAATCATAAAAATGTTTTTAACATACTTATTTTAGCAATTAATAGTGTAAAAAATTAGTAAGTAATACAGAAGAGTTAAATGACATGTTCATGTATTTTCTTGTTGACAAGCATAGAGGGTTATACCAACCATGGTATAATATGTTGATTTTATGGAATGTAGAACATTTACAAAAATTATGCATACAGGTGCTATATCTTAAAAGTCTCAGTATTATAGATTATAAAACGTTAGCACAGATTAATTACGGCAAGAAATAACGACAAGATAACTAGAAAATCTCCATACATTTATAAACTAATAAGTTCATTCTTAACCTGTAGGTTGAAAAACAAATTACAACTGACATTGTTTTAAGTAATTGATAATGAAAATACTAAATTTTAAAACTTATATATGCAGCTAAAGCTATTAGAGATAAATTTAGTGCTTTCAGTGTGTATATTCAGGCTGGAATATCCACTCAAGCAGAAAGATGGCAAACTGGAGAACACCCTGGACCACTTAGTGAGACTCTGATTCAAAGTAAAAAATAAAAAGGGATATATCTGAGTGGGTTTGAGTCTCAGCACTAAAACTAGGGCCACAGATTCCATCTGACCTAGCTATTCCTCTTCTTATGAGCTTTACCCTAAAATTAGAAGCATTATCTAATGTTTGCGATATATGCACACTTATGTTTATAGCAGCATATTTTTTTTTTCTGGAACTGAGGATTGAATTCAGGCCCTTGTACTTGCCAGGCATGTACTTATTCTACTGAGCCATCTCCCTGGCCCTGCAGCATAGTTTTAATAGCTAAATCTTGGAGTAACACAAATGCCCATCAACCAACAAATGGATAAAAAGGATGTGGATTTTTTTATACAATGAAGTACTACTCAGCCACAAAGAAAGATAAACCCAAGACATTTATAGTTAGATGGATGGGTCATACTCTTAAGTGAAATAAATTGGACATATATATGTAAATATCACATTGTGTCTTTGGTATGAGACACTGAAAATGTAAATAAGAACCAAAATGTATAGCAGATATTGTGAAATAGGAAGAAATTATTCAAAAGGAAAGATGAATTGAGAGGGAGAAAAAAATGAGGGAAAAAAGCCTTAAATTGAAACGAAACTTTGCAAACAAGGAAGGGAAGAGAGGTTGAAGATAGGGGAGGGTAACGGGAAAAAAAGAGAAACTAAGATATATCATGTGAAGTACAAATTCTCTATGATGAATGTGATCATTATATATGTATATATAAATTGTACCAATAAGCTTAGTTTTAGAAAAGAAAAAGAAGACAGAAAAAATAACCAAAAACCTTTAGAAACACAACCAAAATTGACACTGACACTAGAAAATCTGAATAGCCAAAAAAAAAAGAATTAAGTTAAAACCATAACTTATAACTTGCCCAGAATATATTCCAGCCTGTAAGTATTTACTTACACATTTTAGTATATGAGGAAAAAACAACAGAAGTTATATAAACCTTTCCAGAAAAAAAATCTACAGTAACATTTTCTAGTTGCGTAAGGTTAGTATAACCTTGAGCAATGATTACAAGGAAGAGTAATTTTAGCACAATTGTTTTCATCAGCATAGTTCCAAAATTCTAAAAATTATCAGCAATACAGAAGCTGATAATAAGGACCTCTGAAAAAGAGTATAATATATTCTGACCAACTTAAATTCATTCCAAGAGTTTAAGTTTGGGCCCAAATAGAATAATAAAGATAGAAATCAGAAATATAAATTACTAAATATTTAAAATGATTAATAACCTAAAATTTCCAAATTAAACTAAAAACCATATTGAAATTAGTTTTTCATTTAATTGAAAAAGCAAGAACACTAATCTTAAAAACAATATATGCTATATTTCTATCACACATAGAAAACAACTTTTTTCTTAGATTTAATGGCCTTTCTAAATTGAAGCATTCATTAAGACCTCCCCACTAGTGTGGCATCTCCTTTCATAAGAATGCTTTCTACACTTTTGTGAATGACTGAGTTCTTTCATCTGAATGGAAACAGCTGGCTTGCAGCATAATGAGAGGGGAAATGAAGCTCTTTTTCTTTTCCTCCTGGAAAACCAAAAAATGTATAAATCCTATTTAGACTATGTGATCTTAATTGCTTGCATAACCATGCAATGTGCACCGCTTAATGTGAATAATATTTTGTATTGTTTGTGTATAATTTATATTGTCTCGTAATTTGATTTAAGTTTACTGATGTTGTATTAGCCTGTTAAATACTTGGAAAAAACGCAAATTTTGCATGCTTAATTAATTTGAAAAATTCAAATTGAAGAATTCTGAAATATAAAATCGAGCTGAAGTGTCCAAAAGAATAAAATATATACAGAAAATATGAATACTATATGGTGAAAATCTCAAAGAGGCAGGCATACTATAGAAATTCTTTCTTACACATCTATCCAAGCAGAAAGAACTCTGAGCTTGACAAAGACTCTCATCATATATTTGAGGAAAGTGATGCCAGAGGGCTGATTGGTCCAAAATTACCCAACAGTAAGGGAGGACTGTATGTTTTCTCATGCTCATGTTCTAGAACATTCTTTTCCCAACAATGTCAAAAGCATATGGAAGAAATTTAGTAAAAACAGAAGAAGCTAATAAAGGAATGTAAGAGCAGAACAGGATTCTTTCTTCTTTTATGCCCTAATTTTTCTCTCAACTTAAAATATCACACAACAATAAATGTCAGCATTTTCACCATTGTAAATGTAATAAATTTGTACTAAAATAATTTTATGATTCTAAAGTATATACATGAAAAAATAAGGCTTGTCTCTATCCCATACTCCAAGTTCTCCCAGAAGGATCTGTAAGTACATCTTAATTTAAATTTCTGGAAATTTTCTATGTGAATGAATACATATGCAGGTTTACACAAATATTATTGTACCATTTGCTCAATACATCTGAAAAACCATTTCAGATATTGTACATGTATATTTATCACATTTTAAAAAGTAACTGTATGATATTTTATTACATGGATCTAAAATAACATTTAACAATTTATCTGTCATTGAATTCAGATAGTTTCTCATTTTTATACTATAAAGAATGCCAACATAAACAATTATACATGTTCTTAGACTAAGATTTGCTAGAGCAAACATTTATGCAAAATATTGTCCAATTGGAGTCTTCAAATAGCAAGTTTTGACCAATTCAGGTATAGAGTAGATTCCTATATCTATACCTGAACCCATGGAAATATATTCCTCACAACAGTCCTACAGTGGACTTTGCTTTCCATGCCAGGAAATGAAGATTAAAAGAGCTTAAAACTCCTAAGTATTCTTCAGTATATTTAAGTCATGAATACACCCTGGTTTTTCATAAAGTCCTTTTCTGTGTGTTTGAACCAGTAGGTAGGTAATGATACCATTTCTCTTCTAGAAAAGTTATTTTATGTATTTTTATTTATCTATTAACTATAATACTGTAAAACACAGAAGATATAACTAAAAGGTCTGAACAGGAATTTAAATGAAAAACCTCTGGGTGAATTCACCAAGTATGATAAGGGAAAAATAAAATATTATTCAAAAGTTTACACAAACAGCATTCACCAGAATTTCATTATCAATCTTATTTTTTTTAAATCTTCCCCTTGCAGATGAAAAGGGGTAGAAGAAAGAGAAAAAAGAGAAGGAAAAGGTGTTGGGTATTATCTTTCTACACCTTACTTTCACTTAAATCAATGAGAAAG